>ML845668.1:0-31921 GCA_009831015.1 Picea engelmannii | reverse complement strand
AGTTTTTTCTTTGTCTTTGTCTCGCTAACAGGTGCATCGTCAGTGGAATTCATCCTTTGACTATCTCTTCTTGGGCAGCAATCTGTGAAAGGGGTACCCTTGACTTAGCCTTTTATCCTTCAAGCCTTTCTCTAACCCAGATTTCCTTGGGGACGTCTCCCTTGGACTTGCCCTCCTAAATAGAAAGAGCTCCCCATCGAGGTGACAGTGGGTGGGGAAGCTTCTGTTACGCCGGTTTCTACCTTTGACTCAAGATTTCTAACCTTTCCTACAAACCGTGCGATAACAGGCCCGATGAAGACAATTCCAATGGTCAGTTCAAAACGAAAACAAGCAGGAAATGTGGCTACGAAAAAAGAAGAACTAAATGATGAAGGCTAGTGGAATTGAATGCCAGAAACGACGGACGAGACATCACATTAATCATGCTAACTAGAGACGGCGAGGGAAAGTGATTGAAAGTACGAAGGAACTGACGGTTCATTGAATCCGTAATCACGGTAACGTCGCCGACAAGCTTCACACAATGCCCATACAACGCAAGGATGCAGGAGAAAAAATATTATTGCAGAATTGGAAAAGGCACAGAATGAGAGAGCATACGAAGCAGAGAGTGAAGTTTGCAGATGTTGCAGTGACTACTGAGCTTAGATAATGACAATTTTTTACCACCATGGCACCACCAAAATAAAAGGAACCAATCCAGATATCCAGACAACCCAGATTTAGAACCAGAGCACAAACGCAGTCGCAAGAAAGGGAACAACAACCATCTCAACCACCAAAAGTCATCAATGTGGATGAAATACCATTGTCAGATACAACAATGGCAAGACCCACACACATTGAGGAAGAAACCCAATAGACAACACCAACGGGCATGGACATTGATATTCTGGAAGAGGGGCAAGGCCGACAGAATGAGGACGCAGGTAGCCAATTGCAACCGAAAAATGCTATAGAAGCCCCGAGAGTCAATGGGATGACTCCAAACTAGGAAGAAACGGTTGTGCCAGAAGAATCACAAACAACTGTGTCGAAAAAGACACAGGAAGGAGTAGTGGAATATGTCATTGGCTGACCGGAGTAGTATGCTAAACAATGAACAATGGAGGATGGAATCTCGAGTCAGACACCACAACGAAAGGACAGACAAATGGTACCTAGGTCACCACACAAACAACCCATCGCAACAATTTTTTTTTTGCACATACTAGAAGGGGTACGTGTAAAAGAAGATTTGTTAGGCTATGTAGAGAAATTGAAGTACTCAGACCATGATGTAACAGACACAGATAAGTTCCTAGAGTTCTCTAAGCAAGTCTACCTACATACTGTGGGTATAGATCCCTTTGGGGAACCAATTCATCAACCACTTCAGTGGGCAGCATGACTGGCCAAAACTGGGATTTTAGGTTTGCTAGACCTATTGCATTTTGGGAAAGGCCAGTATGCAAACAATTGCGTCAAGCAGCTGATGGAAGTCACACATGGAGGATATTTTTGGCCAGAAAAAATCATCTCAATAGACGTCTAGCTCATAGCACACATCACAGGGCTGTCATCACGGGGCATGGATCTCGCATAGTTCCTCGAGGACAAAACAAAGGAGAAAGCACTCACCGAGGAGATGAAGAAGAAATACGACATTGAGAGGGGGTTGTGCGTAATCATTATGAAATGGATTAGTGACATTGTGAGAAGAATGGACACGAAAATCATGGCATGCAAGCTGCTCAAAAAATGTCGCAAGGAGGAAGTCCCAGTCAAGGTTGTCGCAGTTGTAGCACAATGTGCCGAGGGAACCACACTCAGCTGGGCCCCCTATTTTTTGAATTGTTTCTTAGATGATTGGAAGGATGCATAGGATCTAGGAACACAATTTCATTATTCATGGTTGATCATCTTGATAGCCATTAAGGGATGGAAGGAGCCGAAGTATGCATTTTTTGCCACTAGACCCAAACCCTGCCATAGAGCACGATACTTATCGATTGGAGCCGCTTCAGACACCAATAATAGAAGAATGAATGCAACGATATTCGAAGGATATCTTTGTGACCTACAGGGCACCATCACAAACACTTGGAGGATAACACCGGAAGTTGTTGCAGACTATCAGGGCATATCCAAATTCAAATCCACCAGACATGTGATGTGGATCCAGGTGCAGAAGGACCCCGACAAGAAATGGCTACAACTGCGCTATTACATCACAGAGGGGGCCATACAAATGGCCATTAAGGATTGGGACGAGGAATGGAGGATTCCAGTTCACACTCGAGAAATACCCACATAGGTAGAAGAGGAGGAGGTCATACAAGAACATACAAATGCTCAAGAGGTAAGGCAGGAAAAGACACAACCCCGGGAAGTCATGGTTCCCAAGAAACCAAGGATAGGTCAAAACAAGCCACAACATAACAAAGGGGGGGCATCCAAGACATGAGACCATACAGGGAAGAAGAACAATACACAGGCACCCCAAGTACAACAGAAACAAGTTGAGGCATCACATGGCACTACATTAATTCCTACTCCACAAGAACTAGGCCAAAATAAGCGGTCAACCACCCAGACGAGGGGTGCGCGGAAGAAGACAAAGGTGCATAGAACACCTCCAGAATACAAAATCATAGAGGATGATGCAAAAATGGTGGCCCAAGTGGTCCAAGATCGCACATTCGATGATTTTGAGAATGTTGCACGCCAAAGGGACAAAATTTAAGAAGATCTTGCATACATGCGACAACTCCTTAGACAGATCAGGGAAGTGCAGGCAACCGACAACAACGTAGAAATGAGCCCATCAACATCATATATAGGAGGAGAACCAGGAGAAAGCAATCGAGACACAGTCCAAACGATAGCACAATCGAGCTCAACATTTCACGTCACACCCTGCATGTTGTGTGTGGAAGAAATCATGGGGCAGACACCCCTAAAAGACTTAGCTCAACTGCAATTGGTATTGTCGCGGATACCAACCAAGTATTTCTATAAAATACAAGTCAGTGTTACACATGAGGTACAGTCTCATGCATGCACAAATATAGCCGAACTGGAATAGGTAAAGGATAAGCATGATGATATGGAATTGGTATTCGAGCAGGCCAAGCTCGAGATCAAAGAGGAGAGGGAACGCGTGAAGGGAATGGAGAAGAAAGTGGTTGTAGCCTACGTGAAGATACCAAAGAATGCGCAGATGGCCGAAATCATGATGACAAAGAAGATTGATCAGATTGTGCAGACAAACGAACAATACCAACAGGAGATCAAGAATCTCCGGGAGCATCTCACACCTACCACTCCATTGTAGGTAAGGGAGAAAAGGAAGCAGGAGGCAATAAAGAAGATACAGGAGATAGAACGATAGGTCCACGTGGTGGATGACTTGTTCGACAAAGCAACACAACTCTGGATGAAGCTAAAAGAGGATCAACATGTCTAGCAGTGGGACCAAGAAGGAGAAATGATAAGTGAAACTATCCAAGACCTCAAGCAGAGGTAGAAGACAAGGTTGATCACAGAGCGTGTCAAAGGGGTGCAAGATATGAAGAAACTGCATGCATAACTCATAACTTCGCAGAAACAAAAAAAGGAGCGCCAAGATCAAATGGAATCGCTCCAGGAGCGAGCAATAGAGGTCATTTCATAGCCAGAGGAAGCCAAAACTTATATGGCACAGACCCAGGCTGAATGTGCAAGGTTGTTCAACGATGTGATTGCAGTGCAAGTATTGGACGCACTCAAGGAGAAGACCGCGCAGGCCCAAACGCAAGCAACGAAGCTCAGGGAGAAGTTCCAAGCGATCACAAGGGAGATTGATGAAGCACACAGGGGTTAGGTGGCTCGGGACGAGCCACATGTCAGTGTTGGGGGCCTATTGGAAGAAAGCCAAAGAGGAAAGAAAGACTATTTTGGGAAGGAAGGCATGCATGAGGAAAGCGACAACTGGAAGAGAGAGCAACACACGCGCATGCATGGAAGACCTAACGACATTAGGGTAAGGGTTTTTGTAATACATTGTAATGGTTGATGAGCCATAAACACACATATATATATACCTAGAATGTCTAGGAGAGCAGCGAGAGATATAGAAGGAAATAGTTATAATCGAAAGAGACGACGAAAGAGAGGAGTCCCATTTTGATAACTAGTTGTAATGATTTTGTCATACGACCCAATTTTGTAATTTATTGAGTTGTAGAGAGTCATTAGGGTAGATCTTGAGGGTTAGATCACAAGATGAGGAGCCTGGTGTGATCCATTCTACCTCATAATATACCTCGATCCGAATGAGAATGAGTTGTAAAGCGCGCAACACTGTAGTTTTGGAACTACCATAATGGAAGAGCTTGAGAGCTAGATCTTTGTGGATGTAGCCCAAGGGGGGTGAACCATAGTAAAACCCGTGTTATGTGATTGAATTCTTGAGTTTCTTTTATTTTTTATGAGTAGATATTAGCATGATGAATGCATGAGCTTATTACATTGCATGCACAATTGGGAATGACAATATAGTTCTTTAATAAGTTAAATCAAACTCTCGATGCATACTTCACATATCTCCACTCAATCCTGGACTACAAACACTTGAATATTGCAGCCACCCATTAAGACTATCTTGGGTGAGACTGCACAATGCATCCTGTGTACTACGTTTCCTTCTGGTTTACTAGGAGGGCCGATAGTTTTAGAGGATTTGTTGGAACCCCAATAGACGTGAACCCTGGGTCAATAATGTTAAAGGTATAAACTCAAATATTTAAACCAACAAACCCATTCACTTCCCAAGAAGAGATCAGAAGGTTGAGAGGAGAATCCATACAAAGGTGCACTTGGAGATTGGTTAAGAGGAGCCTAGACCAGGTTCATGGAGTAGTAGCTGACTTTGGTTGTAAAGGTATAATCATTGAGTTATTAATAAAATAATTACTTTTCCTATCCCAAATCATGGTGTATTGAATTTTTTTATTGGTTTATGCTTTGACATTCTAACATCTAACCCTAATTCGTATATGAAATAACATGCTTGTATTTTTCTGTTTGTCAATCTTTGAGTGCAGGTCAGCCTTGGGAGGAGGCGTGCGGTCATCAAATATTTCAAGCGTGAGGGGATCATCACTGGACGCGGAGTAGAGGTATAGTTACCCAATCCCCCTCATATTTTATTTTCTTGTATGAGTTTTGGTATGTTTGGGGTACTTTAGAGAAGTAGTTGAATTTTAGACGGTTAATTGATATGCCTACATTTTGAACCCTGGTGTAGTCATAGGGGTTTTTTTCCCACTAGCAAACGATCCCAACAAGTTCATGCTGGTAAACAAATTATTCGGAAATGGATGTTTTCAAACTACTATAGGTTCGTTCGATTGTTTTGAATTTTAATATCGGTTTACTACATGCCATATATGATTAGTACAACAATTAGTAGCTAAAATGCAAACATAATCTAAAACCTAAAAAAATAGCTTATAAGATTGTTTTAAATTTTAATATCGGTTTATTGCATGCAACATATGATTGGTACAAAAATTAGTAGCTAAAATGCAAACATAATCTAAAACCTAAAAAATCATCTTATATGTGATTGAATTACGGTCATGTGATAATTGCAGGATCTCCCAACGAAGCAAAGAAGTGATGAAGAATGGAATTACTAGAAAAAATCCACATTGTTTGCATGCTTGTCCGATGACCTCCACCATTTCAGCTCGAAGTTCTCTTGAAGGTGAGCGAGATCAATAATGGGAACTTGGTCCTCTTCATATTGATGAGAATCCAACAACACAAGGCACTGCTCGAGGGGTTTGATGTAAATTTAAGGGATGTCATGAATGCCATAATCGACCAATGCTATTACTTTCTTGTAATGCAGAAGTGGTAGATTCTATGGTTGTGGTTCCAGATTTATATTCCTATCCAGAGGTGGTGAGGAGAAGACACACAACTTTTGTCTTTAGAGGTGGTGATGAGCACACAAGGTGGTGAGGAGTAGATACCCAAATAATTGATTGCATTGATCAATGTAATGAAAGACTCCACTGCAGTGCAGTGATAGGCATATCATTCAACTGTCAAATTAACTAATGATGTAATTTAGTTTTATTGATTTTTTAAAGCAATTTTAAAGTTTGAAAAATAAGGAAATAATATTTCCCTTCACCGGGATTATTTAGTCCCATCAATATGCTATGAGACAATAGAAAAACAAGAATAAGTTTTTTTAAAATTGAGAAAAGACTTTTTAATTTGAAAACAAATAAATTAATAAATGATATGGAAAAACTTCGTGAAAAACCTAGAAAATTGTTTAAAAAACATACAAATTGCACCAACTAATACACCAAAGTGAACCAAGTAATATCCAATCAACAATAGTTGACTTCAAGGTGAAATCTATAGTCCCTTGCCGAAGGAAGGAAATAATAATATGAAAACAACTATCCAGTGGTCATATATGGGTCCATCTCCATCCATTGAATCACATGGGTAACCAATTGTGATGCTCACTGGTTCTCGAGGTAGTTGACTTGGATAAATTCCATGCCTTAAATAGTTATTGTGAAACATACAAAATGATATATGTTGCCTTTCTCCTTTAAAATATATCACACCAACCATTGATGCTCCATCAGGTTGTTATCAACCTCACATTGAAGGTAAAACTCACTTATATAACCATCTATTAAGCAACCCTTCCTAATGTTCTCTTTATTTGAAGGTTGTGTTTAAAAGACTACCTTTTACGAAATCAATCAAAACAAGCATTCATCACCAATTTGACTACCACTCTTTGAATCCACCTCCCATGTAATGAGTCACGATATTGCTTCTTCCACCCTTCCTTGTCTTTCCTTAATGTAAATCAACAACACAAAATATATGATCCAAGACAAATGACCTAGTTTCATGGAATAACATGTTATTTTGTTATTTATGTTCACCTTGTATTTGTTCCTTTTGTTATCATTTTTTCCTTTTGAAGAAAAAACATGATTAATTGTTTCATATTCATCATCATCATTTTTTTTTATGACAAGGGTTGAAAATAACATATTATAGAGTATGTGAAGATATTTTCCTGAGTTAATACTATATTTCTATATTTGCAAGGAAAACTCTTTAACGATGTAGCATTTGTGTCTTCATCGTTTTTATTACTTGATATTTTTTTAATCCAAAGAATTATGTTAGAAAAAGAATTGTATTTTGCAACTTGGTACCAAACAATTTTCTAATGACTCCTAGACATTATTATTAAACTTTGTCAAATCTAGATGATGGATCTAGGTATTTGACATTCCTACCCCCAATATGGGCCTTTTCCCATCATCCTTAATTTGCAACTCCACTAGCAATCATTCTATGCTACTTTTTTTCTTTCTTTCTTTCTATATCATTGACGATTCCCTAAACACGTCCTTTCATTAAACATAAATGTAGTTCCATTATATAGGGGTTCCCATGAAACTTTTCAATAGATGTTTATGTTTGTATTTTCATTATTAAAGTCTCAAAACTTAAAAATTATTGCATGTATTCAATAGGAATTTAGTCTCCACATCTTCCTTATGCTCATGAAAATAAATGGAGTTGAACTATGATTTTGGTGATGCCAATATTGTACTACTAGACTCACACTACCCAACATCTTTTCCTTAATAATATTTGATCTGTAATGTGATAAATCTATATATATATATATATATATATATATAGATTGTGCCCTAATGGATGGTCTCTTTGTGTGATATCCACTTCTTTATTAGTGAGTGTTTGATATCATTCTTTATGGAAACAATAATCATCAATAATGGTAAGTTGTCTTCATCATTAAGTGCTTGACTGTGCTTGACTCATGTTGTTGAAGTTTTTGTCTCTTAAAAAATATTAAGAAAATACATTCTAGAAAATATGTTTGTGAATATGTCTCTTTCATCCATAAGTATGATAATTTTGTCTATAAGAATATAAATGTGCATGCTTAGATGGTGTGATTTCATGTGTGACCTATTATATATGTATAAATTTAATGTGTTTCCTTCCATTCGACTTGTCAGAATGACCACGTAGTATGAAATTTGTGCAATATTGTCTCAGAAAAGTATGTCTATGATCAAATGAGTTCTAGCATTGGAATGTCATGTTCACTCTATGATTTAACATAATGTATGCCATAATTAATCCTCATCTGCCACCACTTGTGTTGTTCAAACATGCTTAATTTGAAAGATAATAAAGGATGCATCGCAACAAAGTCCCTGCCCACTGGGAAATATATGTTGAACAATGAAACTTAGTATAACTAGATGCATAGATAATGAATAGTCTTTGCCAGAAGATAATTCATCAAATAATAATAAAAAAACATTATTGTCTATGCAAATAGGACAATGATGAGAATAAAGTAAAAACAGTTAACATAAAACTTTGAAAAAATAAGCAAAAAAACAAATTGTTAAATGTGGAGTAAAACTTAGTAAAACATAATATGTGCATAGACTTTTTCTTTGAACATTTGTTTGCACCTACGCATAGGTATGTTATTTTTTTATTAATGTGCAATGTGCAATATGCAATGTGCAACTTATTAAATAATTATTAATTATTTAATATTATCTAATATTATTTAAATAAATAAATAATTGTTATTTATTAAATATTGCAATGTGCAATGCTCTGTTGGTTATGTATGGAGAATTTTTCACAAGTATATCCCCATACATCATCGTTTTGTATGTGTACATGGTATGTGCAGAGACTTTTTCTTGGACAATTTGTCTGCACCTCTGCATAGGTATATCCCTATATAGGCATGGTATTATTTATTAATGTGCAATGCAAAATATGCAATGTACAATTTATTAAATAATTATTAATTGTTTAATATTTACTAATTAAATATTTACTAATTATTTAATATTGCAATGTGAAACACGTTGATGCTTATGTGTGAAGACTTTTTCACATGCATATCCCCACACAAACCTCTGCATAGGTATTTCCTTGCATAGGTATTATATTATTTATTAATGTGCAATGAGAAATATGCAATGTGCAATTTATTAAATAATTATTAATTATTTAATATTATTAATTAATTAATTATTAATTTTTTAATATTAAATAATTAATTATTTAATATTGCAATGTGCAATGAGTTCTTGCTTGTGTGCGAAGACTTTTTCATAGGTATATCCCCGCACAACATGGTTATGTACTTGTACATCGTATGTACATAGACTTTTGCTTTGAGGATTTGTTTGCACTTTCGCACAAGTATATCCCCACATAGGTATGATATTATTTATTAATGTGCAATACACAATATGCAATGTGAAAATTATTAAACAATTAATTATTTAGTATTGTTTATTAATTATTTAATAGGGGGTCTCATACACCAATTTGGTGTTTGGCTTGGCCATGACCTTAAAAATAGATTGTTATTATTATTATTATATAATAATTAATTATTAATTATTTAATATTGCAATGAGTTGATGCTTATGTGTGGAGAATTTCACACATGTATATACCCGCAAGACATGTCTCCATGACTGTACATCGTATGTGCAGAGACTTAAATTATGGAAAAAAAAAAGATAAAATTTTGGTCATCGCAAAAACTTATTGCGTGCGAGGACTTTTTATTTGAAGATTTGTTTGCATCTCTACACATGTATATCTTCGGCACAGATATGTCTATTAGTGGTGCATATATGAGTAAAAAAACATATTTATTCTTTATTAAATAATTAATTATTTAATATTATTCATTAATTAGTTATTAATAATGTGGAATATGCAATGTGCATAGACATTTGCACATGTACATCCCCACACAACTATGGTTATGTACCCGTACATCATATGTGCATTATTTAATATTAGTTATTAATTAATTGTTAATTATTTAATATTGCAATGTGCAATGGGTTGTTGCTTATGTGTGGAGACTTTTGTACATGTATATCTCCACAGAGCTATGGTTATGTATCCATAATCGTATGTGCATTATTTAATGAGATACTACTTGTGTGTGGAGAATTTTTCACGGGTATATCCTCGCACAACTATGGTTCACTATCTGTACATTGTATGTTCATTATTTAATATTATTTATTAGTTATTTAATATTGCAATGTGCAATGGGATGTTGCTTATGTGCAGAGACTTTTGTACATGTATATCTACACACAACTATGATTCTGTATCCATACATCGTATGTGCATTATTTAATCAGCTCCTGCTTATGTGTAGAGAATTTTGCACAGGTATATCCCCGCACAACTATGGTTCAATACCCGCACATCATATGTGCATTATTTAATACTATTTATTAATTATTTAATATTGCAACGTGGAATGGGTTGTTGCTTATGTGGGGAGACATTTGCAGAGGTATGGTTCCATACCCTTATGTGCATTATTTAATATTTATTTAATATTTAATATTAAACAATTAATTAATCATTAATTATTTAATGTTAATTAATTAATTAATTAATAATTATTTAATATTGCAATGTACAATGGGCTCCTGCTTATGTGCGGAGACTTTTACATAGGTATATTCCTACACAACTATGGTTTTGTATCCGTACATTGTATGTGCGTTATTTAATATTGTTTATTAATTATTTAATATCGCAATGTGCAATGGGTTGTTGCAAATAATTAATTAATTATTAATTATTTAATATTGCAATGTGCAATGGAATGCTTCTTATGTGCAGAGACTTTAGCAAAGGTATATCCCCATACAACTATGGATCTGTACTCGTACATTGCATGTGCATTATTTAATATCATTTATTAATTATTTAATATTAAATAATTAATCAATTATTAATTATTTAATATTGCAATGGGCTACTGCTCATGTGCGAAGACTTTAACATAGGTATATCCATGCACAACTATGGTTATGTACCTGTACATTGCATGTGCATATTATTTATTAAATCGATTGTTATAGTCTCAGGCTTTGACGATTTGTCTGCACCTCCACACATATCCCCACATACAACAACTATACATACAAATTATTTATCCAAAAACTGGTCACATGCTTGGGCGTTTTACATAAAATATTGTAGCAATGAATTTGCAGGCCATAAGTGAGCGATGGAAAATTTGAGCATATTACTAATTCAATTAAGTAACGTGCATGTTTTTATCTATCAAGTTTGGAATGAGTGATGAAAATCAAGTAGCTCCCAACAAAATGCAAATGCAAACACGTACTGCAATAAAAAAAAAACACAACCATAGTTCCTTTTCGTCAAAATAACTAATAACTAATAAATGTTAATCATATTTAATGGAAAAAAAATTCGATAACGACCTATCAAATTACAATAGTGATTATGTTTAAAGAAATCTAATAAACAAGTAAAATGAATATCACATATAATTGTAGCTTCCGACTCTTTGCAATGTAACTGTTTTGTTTATAAAATAATAACATACCTCTCTGACTACAAGTGATGCAAAGAACTCTATGATTAACTATATAGAATATCCATTCTTCCTTTTTTACGTTGAAATTTTAGAATTGTTTATGTCAACCATTCTTTTAAAAGTAGTGCCATAATCATGGTCGGTTTTATTGTGTTGGGTTATTTCGATAATATTTCTCAATTTTAATACCATGAAATAACGACATTATTAATATATTTATTTTACAACGACGTTTTAGCTTCCAAAAGATGACATAATTCCAACCAATGTTGCAGCAAAATCCTTGCAAGGTCTGCTTTAATATTGTTTATGTTGCCTCAAACTTTGATCCTCAAAATATTTAACACAATTTTGGTGCCAATCCCCCTCCAACTCAGCGTAGCCGTCACCTCTTATTGTCAAATCAGTTATCAAAACATGTTTTATTTCTCTAATCTTCACTAGCTAGCTATGTAGGAATCCCTCTCTACTTGTGTTCAATGTAATGCAACTTTCCATTTTCTTGGAGGCGGAGCATTGATGAGCAGAAAATTGTCCATTTCTTCCACCATCAAACACAATATTTTCTCATGTATGAGACTATAAAAAATAAACATCAAGGTTTCAAAGCTATCAAAACAATTATGCAGTAATGCTGGTAGCATGTAGTAAGAACTTAGAACTTAGTATCGTATGCTTGAAATGTGAAACGTGAAAACAAATAGTCTGGCCCATAGATTTTAATGTCCCCAATTAGTAACTGACACAATAGCAAGATTTGGAAGCCAAGAAATTTGAGACTTGTGTAAGCATCACATTGAGACTTGTACGAGTATTCTGTCTTGAACCTGTACATGCACCAATTTCGCATCCATACATGTACATGTTCCAACTATCCGCTAAATGTGTGGAATTAAATTTCCTCCACTCTTGTTTTGAAGGATCAATCACAAGCCAGGTAAAAAGAATGAATCGCTTGCAACAAAGTTGAACTATGAAAAAAATCGATAATTTTTTTATCAATGATAAAACTAATTCACAGTCAACGCAAAAACAATTGCTATAGTCTCAAGCCTTTGAAAGGAACTAATAAGAAGATGTATAAATCCCAAAGGAATACACATTTATTAAATGAAATAAATTGATACCACTTACATTGATGTCAGGTCCTTATTTACATAAATGTGTCATAACAAATTTTTCCTTTTTCAATAAGTCGCTAACTCTTCATAATGACTCATTAATAATTGAATAATAACCATGAGTTGACTTTTCATTTTATATTCATGGTACATCTTTATAATAATCAAGCAATTTTACAATTTAACATTGACATGACTTAGTCTATATTATATACATTTTATAGACTTATATATTATATGAATCTTTGATCCCCTCCTAAAATGCTTCGACTTTGGAACATTAGCAAATAGAGATAGCTGTTCAAACACTATTTTGATGGCGATGATTAAAAGTACAATTGTGATTGAGTTAATAGCCATTTCCTTATTTTCACTGTGTACTTCATCATTAGGATTTGATGTTCCTTTTTGTTTTAATTTTTTTACATCAGTGAGTAAGGTTTGCTTGTGATTCCCTAGATAGAGAATTCTTTCATTTATATTGATTATTTTCTTTAAGAAACCTTAATTTTATTTTTAAGTGATATTCTAAAGGTGGCTAGCATTTACGGCCTGGAATCCAAGGGTCCTTGCATTTATAACACTTTTTTCATCCTTGGTATCTTTTGTAACATATGTTGTTCTCCTTTAGTAAGGATGAATATACCTCATAATCGATCTTTCAAAGTGAGCCATGAAATTCATTGGCTTGTGAGCTATATTTTTATGATTGTTGCATTGTCTTGAGTGTCGATAGTTTCTAGAGTTTCCAATGTTCATATCTCACTGGTTAATCCAGGATTAATTCAAGAGTAGTGGATTTCCAATGATTAATCTCGATCATTGAATTTTAATTCTTTTATGTTTATCTCGTTTTCAATTATATTTTGGTATTTGAGTTTTTAACATATTTTTCTTTCACATTCAAGATCTATTCCTTATTTTTTCTTGGATATACTATCTCCAACTTGAATATGTTTCTCTTTCAAAAAAGGGGTCCCAAAGTCAAAGACTTGGATCTTATTGATCGATTTCCAATGTTTGGTGCCCTGCATAGAATTGAAACAAGTAGGTAGGGGCTCTTGTGTTGATCATCTCATCCATCTTATGAGATGAGATTATCTATGTTGGGGGGACTTTTAATTGTCTAGAACTTGTATTTCATTCCATATTAATAGAACTTTAAGAATCATTCTTTGATAGTCAACACATTAGTACTCATTGTAGCTAATGATTGTGCTCACAACACAACATCAACACTAGTCGCATCCATGCCAAACAAGATCACATTTGGTATAATTTGATGTTTATGCCAACTTTAGGACATACTAGATCACATGAAGTGGTCTACCTCCCCGGATACTCAAAATCCAATGGTAGGATGGATAAACATGCTTAACTTTCGTGCATTTTAGGTATTTTTGAAATTGTGATCTCCCACTAGGAATTCGTATAATTAATCCATATTTTTGTAATGACCCCACCGTTACGATAACAAGCGATGTACACAAGTAAAAAAACAATTTTTTTTAAATATGTGTTAGGTAATTAAAATATCATACTAAATAACAACTTCATCGACACAACTTTCACACATCTTAACGTAACAATAACAATGCATTAACCAACAATTTGACATAAGGCAGACACATCGAAAACGATCATCAAGGAACAATATAATTCTAAAAACCAACACAAGTAACACAACATTCCATGGCGTAATAATTTTAACGTCTACATCAATCATCCGCCAAAAATTTCAAGGGTGCAATTAAATTTGTTAAACCATCATGTGGCAACATAAGAGAGAGGGCAAGGTAAACAACTGTGTTTTGTTGCCTAAGGAAATCTGATCATAAGCATAAAATCATATGTCGCCTAGAGTTGAGGTGCAAGAGTATCATCGCTTAAATCACTACACAAGGATCTAAATCCTAACAACCATTCACCACATCACAATCATTATGCGTGAGTAGTCTAAAATCCTTAACCATCATTCATGTCAGCAACACTATTTGCAAAAAAGTCAGAGATCTGACCCATCAAGCATGACATAAATCGCTAAGTGCGAGAATGTCCGAGACACACACCAAATATAATTGCGCAGAGAGTCCAACATCTAAAACCACCATTAAAACACATCGTCTAGTGCGCAAGAAGTCAGAAAACTAAAACCATCATCTATTACTTAAAATCATCGCGCTCAAGGTTTTGATTCCAATAATGCATTATTCTACATCAATTGTTCAAGGTGCAAGAGCATACAGTTATTGAATCAATCATACCATATTAATAATTCATCATAGTGAAAAATAATGATCTACTCTACTGAGTCATTCCTTCAAGCAATGCTGACACAATCCTAAGAAATGTAACTTCTCTAATCCATTAGCCATCATTTTATTCACTATTAGATTCATCATATAGAGAAAAGATTCATTCAAGAGAAGTTAAAGATCCTCCTTGTCTTTTGTAAGTCCTCCTTCCTTCTGAGATTCACCATTAGGTATATTAAGAGATTAACTATTAAGTGGAAAACGTCTTATGAATCCTCTTCACATAAAAAATTTGTTTGTAGTATGAGGATTGTTTTTGAAAGTTCAAAGTAGTTTTTATGGCATAAATGAAATAAATTCAAAACATTCTTCACAAACCTCTTCTAATTCCAACCATCAATCTAATTCCTTGCTATATAATATTCATCTTATATATTTGAAGTACAATAAGAAATCTATAAAAGTATTAAAAATATTTTCAAGGTCTCCTTCATAACCCTAATTGAACATGCCATCTTCCTTTTATTTAATATATCTTTTCAAATTAAAAAACTTGATATTTTGAGAGTTATTTGTTGCTTCCCAACCCCAATTACAAACTTCTATTTTTATGACCATATTATTCTTCGTTTTGGTATCTTGATTAGTATTAAAAGAAATCAATATTATATGAGTTAAAATATATAAAATAGAGTCAAAAAGTGAAAGTTCACATCTAGAGCATGCATGAGACAACCTTCGATCAAAGCAATCTTATCAACTCATGCATACATAATGAAATAGAAGGTTCACCAAAGGAAACTTTAATCCAAAGGAAACCATCATTATATTTATAAAATTGTAATATGTTCTTACAACAGGCCTTATATCATAAGTTCCTTGATATCTTGAGTAGAAACACCAAACCTAGCTACGCTTCTAGCGACCACCAAATTTAGTAAACACTGCTAGCGACCATCAAATTTAATAAACGCTAACAGAGTCCATCAATTCACACGCTTACATTTATGAACAACCAATCCTAGCATTGATTATTTTTAAAGGGTCTGACAGATATCCCTTAGATCGTAGAGGCAAGGTGCAAGGCGAAGTGGTATTTCATGTTAGGCGAGTTAGGGGCAAATCACACAGGCTAGTTAAAAAAATTTCACAACCTAAGTTTGATACTAATCTAAACACATATGAATCTGCAACATAACACAAATCTTCTAAAATAGGAATCAAACTATGCTTTACTGTCAATTTCTCTTTTATGCTAAGATGTGATATTATTTTATGCTAATTCTAGAAATATATCAAGAGCAGGTAGTATCAACTATTGTTGTGTTGGGTTAACAAGAATTCATGTGCTAAAATAGTTATGGTTGTCATAATATAGAGGAGTTAAAAAGGAAAAGGCACTAATTCCATTACAGGAATATTATACTAAGCTGTATGAATATATAATAGACCAGTCAAATTTCTATTCACACAAATGAACAAGAGAACATCCATAAAGGAAACGAAAACAATTTTACAAACTACAGATCCGTCGCAGTGGCCATACCAATCAATTGAAGAAGAAAAAATGATTTTAAAAGGCTATAGATCCGTCACAGTGGCCATACAATCAATTGAAGAAGAAAAAACAATTTTAAAAAGACATGGATCCATCACAGTGGCCATACAAATCAATTGAAGAAGAAAAAATGGTTTTAAAAACTAAATATCCATCACAGTGGCCATACAAATCAATTGAAGAAGCAAAAATGATTTTAAAAACTATAGATCCGTCATAGTGGCCATACAAATCAATTGAAGAAGAAAAAATGATTTTAAAAATCTACAGATCCGTCACAATGGCCATACCAATCAATTGAAGAAGCAAAAATGATTTTAAAAACTACAGATCCGTCACAGTGGCCATACAAATCATTTGAAGAAGAAAAAACAAATTTAAAAAGCTACAAATCTGTCACAGTGGCCATACCAATCAATTAAAGAAGCAAAAATGATTTTAAAAACTATAGATCCGTCACAGTGGCCATATAAATCATTTGAATAAGAAAAACCGATTTTAAAAAGCTACATATCCATCATAGTGGCCATACAAATCAATTGAAGAAGAAAAAATGATCTTAAAAACTACAGATCCGTCACAGTGGCCATACAAATCATTTGAAGAAGCAAAAACAATTTTAAAAAGATACAGATCCATCACAGTGGCCATACAAATCAATTTAAAAATCAAAGGAAATGTTAACAACAAAATAGGCACCATCCTTATCTCAACCACAGTTGAAATATTTAAAAAGTTTAAGTGGGAGGAATACTCGTTGTCATAACGCATCTATGAATATAATTTGTATTCAACATTTGAATGCCAATCAATGGTTGTAAGAATAAATTTTAAATATGGACATGCGATAGAGAGAGCTAACGCGAAACGCCCATTGCTTAGTTAGCAAATGGGATAGCGTTTCAATCCAGAAAAATTCTTCATAGTTCATAATCAATTGTAGTTTACAACAATAATCTAGGGAATTGATAAATGTAATAATCTAGGGAATTGATAAATGAAACTGTGACTTCAACCATCAGTGTAATGAAAACCACACAACAACCATTCCAGAGAAAACAATAAGTTTACATAGTTTCCAGTCTCAAGGAAATCACAGAACCATACATCCCGAGCCAATATTTGTTTCATAACCAGAGCAGATTCATGGATGGCGAAAAGACATACATGTAACCAAGAAAACATTAAAATCGCGAGCTTGGCCTAGCGTTTCTTCTTCTGCTTGAAAATCAGATCTTAACCATAGAAAAACAAAGTTGAACAATAGCCCAGCTAAGGTGATGGCTAGTGGAAGGAGTATGAGTGATGTGCAATAAACGCATGTTGCCTCCACCCCCACTCATTCAATTCCTTGGTACATGCCAACCAACCTTCCATTAATCCGCTTAATTAATCTATGCATCAAAATTAACATCCATCACTTGTCAAACACACCACCCATATCACATTTAACCATTGCCAACTATACCATAACACATATCAACCATGTTTTCATATAACTCAATAAATCACATAGCTACTAACTTGTTAGCTAGGACTAACAACAATCTTTTAATTTCAATGCATGTAGTGTAGCATAGTAACATAGTTTAATCTCTTCTTTAGATTTTTTCCCATATTTCTTTTATTATTTTCCATGACTAAAATATGTTTTGTGCAAGTGTGATATGTAATAGATTATGGTGCAATTATCACTGGAATAATAGTTCTCATAAGATCTTTGTGACATGGAATTGAGAATTTAGAGTAAAGAAACCCACTCATAGCATGAATTATCCATCACCCATTTGTTGCGAATAGAACCAACCTTGGAACATCAATCATGCCCAAACCTATAAGCAGTGTGGAACAGAGACATAACATCAAATAAGAACCAAATATGATCCTTCAATCTACAAGGGGGTCCCACCTACTAGTATTATATATATTGTTAGCTTATAATAATAGGCTTTAGCAATACTTTGCAGGCAAAATCCTCATTGCGATTTTTATCATCAACAAACTAGCGACTCCAAATGGAAATTTGTTTTCAATAGATTTAGAATTCAAAACTCATGGTTTCGCAGACTAAGAATATCAGGTCAAGAAGAAAAAACCATGAAGATTATGCAACAGGGGGAAGTGAGCAGATTTAATGGAAAAATGACAGGGAATTTGGGAATAACTCATAAAAAGTGTTAAGTATGAGGGGATTTACCACTGTGTGCATAATCGTTAAATCAGAATAATTTCTTAACTTAAAGGATAAAATTTATGGACTTGCTCTCTCAAATTCTCAAATGGATGAAGAAAAGGAAAGAAAAAGTGGGAGGTAACCCCCCAAAAAAATTTAGACAGTAGTGAAAGCAAATAACAAATTCAAGTGCGCTTTTCAGGGGAAACATCATAACAACTGTGTAAGCTTGATAGCTATTTACCAACAATATCTTGCAGGAGTGACACTGTGGAAGAACTGATCCAACATCTTATTTTTGACCAAATCAACTAAAATATGGTAAGCAACAAAATCATGACAAAGATTAAATTGCAAAAATTAAAACAACAACAATAAAATGACAGGAATGTAAAAGTAGCAAAAAATGTTTAAAAAAAAAAGTAGAAGTCAAACTATCGTAAATAAGAAAAGAAAATAGTGAAAAAATCGAAAGCAGAGCTAGATTACTAGCATACAGAAAAACCAATCATCGTTAGAACTTTTCACGTTGGTCCCACGTAATGTTTCAAGTGAGAACCGTTAGTGCTATAGGAAAACAATTGCTCATGTAAATCCTTTAGAATGTAAGAATTAGTATCCAGGACAAAAGCAATTTTGAAAGGACCCAGAAATAACACTTGGAACTCTAAGGTAATGATCAACCCTTTAACATATACGATTATATCATCAAGATAGATACAGATACTGATCAATTCATCAAGAGTTGTTTGTATAGGTCTTTTCAAAGCGGTATTGGCATTAGGTAAGCCAGAAAACTACATGCGTTTATAATTCATGGTACCCAAATTTGCGAAAAGAGGGGTTTTGTGAGCATCTTCCCCTTTTCCCTTGATTTGATTGTAACCAAAAAAACTGTCAAGTAAGGGCCTCATCTGTGACCTTGCAACTTGTTGCAGAATCATTTCCATATTAGGGGGATGGAAGGGATTTTTCATAATAGCCTGATTGAATGTGTGAAAATTAGTGCAAGTTCTAATATGATTAGTGGTATTTGAAACATGTACCCATTTGGGAACCCATTCAAGGTACTTGACCGGAAAAATGATCCCATCCCTTAAGAAATTTTCCAACTCCCTTTGAAAAGTTGCTTTAAATGCAGAGTTAATAGGTATTTGTTTTTGCTTAACTAGTTTCATGCCTTCCTTGATGGGGATAGCCTGTTGTATAAGACCAGGATCAAAACCACGAAGATCCTCATAAAACTAAGCAAAAACATCTTGAAATCCACCAAGTAGCTTGGAAAACTTCATTTCTTATTTATCAGAACATTGGAAACTTATTTTAACATTCTTTGAAGATTCGAGTGCCCCAAAGTTTAAGGAGATGGTTTCACCCACCTTCCTTATTGACTCCTCTTCTTTTTGTTTCTCTTTATTACCTACATCACTCGATGAAATTGAAATCTCTAAAGGAGTCAGGCCCTTAGGAATCTTGTTGTCTTCTATGGATATAATTCCCTTAGGCTTAAGAGGTTCATTTTGAATGAAATCACAAATTCTCTCACCATTAGGGAAAACCTACCAAGATTCTATATTGTCAAGGATATGCAGACGATATAGAGGTTGAAAACTACAACCAGGTTTGTGAGGCAAAATTTGATGATTAGAAGAAGTTGCAAATAAAGCTAACCGATCTGCCATTGAGTTTAAATCCTTATTAACATGAGTGATTTTGAAAGATAAAAGGTTCGAGATAAACACCCAAACAGTTTGGGTGTATCGTTTCATCAAATTGTTGCTAGGAGAATAAATTGTACGTACAAGGTTCACAACAAGCTTGGAATCCACAAAAACTGAAAGGTGACCACAACCAAGATTATAGGCGTTCTCAATGCCTAATAATAAATATTTGAATTCGGTGACATTATTCGTGCAAGCAAACGCCAACCTATGAGAAAAGTTATGGATTTTTCCTACATGAGAAATCAAGATAATGCCATCTCCCTTACCTTCATTAGAGCATGAACCATCAAAGTGCATGTACCACATACCATCATCTAAATCAATTTGTTCCAAGGGAATGTTAACCTCCTCAACAAAGATGGAATACACCCCTAGGTCCTCTTCGATATAATTTACATTAGGTTGTGGAACACTCTCTATGTAAGGTGAAATCCTTCCCTCTCTAATGACCATAATGTTTTTACCATTCCGAGGAATGGATAAGTGTGTCCCATTGAGTGAGAGGTATCCACTTGTCAAAGTTTGTCAATCTCTTCCCAAGATGATTGAGTAATTTCTTACTGGCATATCAATTACCTTAATACTAAGGGTTATCCTTATTCCAGGGTGTGCGCACAAAACTAAGGTCACATGTTTAATCTCACCTATGGTTGTTTTTTGTAGACTATTATAGGAGAGAATTCTTCTGGCATTTTCATTTGTAAAAGACAAGCCTAGCTCTTCCATAATAATCTTCGACATCACACTTGGGCCCGAACCGCCATCAATGAGGCAATAATGGGAAATCTTATCCATAATCTTTACAGAAATATAAAAAGGGGGATTTTTTGCAGGGTATCTAAAGTTATGTACACCTACTTTATTTACAGATGAATCCTCTTTGTTCACCTCTTTAGAGAGGTTGGCTGCAATGGAAGCTTTTCCTTCCATGAATTGTTTCAGATGCCTATGTTGCTCAGGGATGACAACCATGTCTAGAAGGGTTGCATCTCCTTTGATGTTGACCAACTGATTTAGGATATTGTATTTGAAAGAGGGGAGAGGGGAAGTAATTCCTTGACTCTCAGGAACCTTAGGAACCTAAATAGTAGAAGCGGGTGAGGATGAGCTCGAGCCAGAATAATTGCGGGGAGGGTCAAATTTTCCCTTGGGAGCACAGTATTTGTTCCTAGTATTGATGATCATGACATCTTCTAGCTTTGCAAAATCTAGGACATCGATAGTAGTTCCTAGTATTTTACCAAAGATCTTATCTCTGACACTCTTCCTTACTTCACATGTGGCCCTCTCACGGTGTTCCTCGCAAAAGTTACACCAACTTCGAGGCAAGATAGCTTTAGGCTGAAAATTATTTTCAATTGGGTTTCTAAAGGGAGGTGCAAGAGAGGATGAAGCTCCAGGGGTGAGAGGGGAGACAGTCCCCTTTCGCTCATACGCTATCATACAACTGTTCATATCTTGTACTAGCTGTAAGAGGGCGGACATGTCTGACTGTTTAACCGATTCTCCCTGAGGAAGACCTGCTCTTTCAAGTTGTTATTCATACTCTAAACAAGTATGCAGAGTGGAACCAATATTATCAATGGATATTTCCTCAAGCCTCTGACGGTAGGGGGAAGGTAATGCATTATAGTAATGCATGAAAGTGGTTTGGTTCTTAGGTCGAATGAGTTCAGGGATCTGATTGTATAACTTAGTGAAACACAAGTTGAAGGAATTGATGGTCTCACCATCCTTATAGGCGATGTTATTGTATTCTTGTAACTTCTCGGTTGGGCTTTTAGATTGCCCATAAGTGGATATGAACCAATAGATTAACTCCTCCCAAGTAGACAGAGTATTAGGAGGAAGGCCAAAGAAATCGGCCACAGCCTTTCCTTCCAAGTAATTGGCGAATAAGTGCATGCAAGTATCGTTGTCATTGGCCCTTATGTTGTGACAAGCATTAGAAAATGCCACCATGTGTTCATTTGTATTGACACTGTTATTTCCTGAAAACCTAGGGATATTCTCTTTGAATTTAGGAAGTCGACGAGTAGTAGGTGCTAGGTTAAGAGGAGAGGACACATGCCACGGTGTGGTTGTGGCATCTTCTTCAAACTGAAAAAGTCCATACTTTTTAATGACTTTGGTGGGATTTGTGGTAGACTGGACAGGGATATGGTGGCTATATAAGCTACTAATCACCGACGAAGATGAGGAATGAGAAGAGAAATCACTTCCAGTGCCACCATAGCCACCACTAGATGCCATCTTATGGATGATAGGTGAGGGAAAGAAAGACGAACTGGATGAATCAGACATAGTCCTCCTTAGAGCACTTTTTTGGGTAGACAACACAACGTTTCTTCTTCCTATTTCAACAATAGGATTAATTTCGGGTGATAAGCCTCTTCTTCTTCTAGAGACACGAGAGTCTAAGGACATGAAAGAAAGGCCAAAACAGAAGGAACAAGAAGGTTATTGTTGATTTCTAGGTTGTCTATGTCTAGCTTCCCAACGTTCTTGGGCACTAATATCTCGTTCAATTGTTTCCCATGAGTGATTAAGCTCAACACGAGTATTGGCAATGTCTAAAATGGTGTTAAACAAGTTCAAAGCAATGTTGGTCTTATCTTGAAGACCAGGCTCAATATTGAGTTTCCTTGCAACAAGCACAGTCATTAAGAAATAAAAACAGTCAATGAATCAATATAAAAAAAATAGATGTATTCGATGATAATCGAGTATAAAAATTAACTAGAGAGATATTGAAGATCTCCCCAGTATGGTCGCCAAACAAATGTTGAGGAAAAGATATGAAATGATCTTACTCAAGCATTTTCAGATTCTGCTTGGCTAAATAAAAATAGATGGGAATGCCACCCTATGTTTATAGACATCAAAAATAATATCCTAACTCATAATTATTGATTACAAGTGCTTAGGCTAGTCTTTTTACAAATAAAAGCTTGCTGGAAAATTCATTATTTATATGATTTTTTGAATATAACAGTTGCTGAAATAAATGTAGAGACAAAAGTAAATACACCAAGATGATAATCAAGATAGATGAGACATAAATCAATCCTTTATTTCATTCCAAATCATCAAAGAGTCGTTCTCTTTACAAAATTTTGTGAAGAAGTTTTGGACCAAAGTCAAACATAGGCGTCCCCGATGAAACATACAAAAGGACCTCTAACAGAAAATAAAAAATTGACCTCTAAAAGATGGATCAACTTACCACATATTACTGCCCAATTGACTTTGCACAATAGCCTTTGTCAGTCATGAAAACTAATTCAAAAACAGACAAGTCTACATAGACTATCAAAGATAGATCAACACCTCTAAAAAACAAGTGTCTGAATGATGTAATTCATCCCTGAACGTTGTTGTCTACAATAAGACCCTGCTATCATAAAAAAGAATTAGGCTTGTGATAAATTAAGGAATGAATGAAAACTGAATTATCTCAACATAACTCAAAGAGAAAACCTTAGTATGCTTCTCCTTCTATCCTCCCTATTCAACATCAACACATCAACCATTGTCCATGAATTATTTCATTCATCAAACACAGACACAAAAATCGTGACTGATTTTATTCCTCAATTCCATTTAACAATTAAGTTGTAATGGGACCACATTGTCACAAAATATGTGCTCATCTCTGATATAATACATGATATCCATCAACTATACATAGTGGAAAGTCAACAAACAATCATCAATATATCAAATTGCAATAACCTTGACTTGTCATTTAAACGCACAACAATCACTACTTCGACTTATATGATGTTGTAGGATACACAAACCATTCAACAAAATGCAAGAGCATTACTGCGACTGTATATGTCTATTTACTCCATATCTAAACATCAAACGACGATGAACTATCAATCCAATACAAGGAAACAATGACAATATGCCTAAATCCATTTCTCAATTCAATCAAACTGCAACAAAACCATATTGTTATAAAACTCGTGCCCATTTATGATGGTGTAATCAAACAATATCCATAGCATACAAAGTGAACAACCACACCACAACTATCATGATTGCAATACTCCCATTTGGAAATTTAAAACATACAGTCACAACAACCATCAACTCAATATGACATGTTATAGGAATCCCACACATACCAATGCATCATTCACGAAGCATCGTTGTGACTTAATTAATTATAAACTAATGCTGGGTTAACAATTCAATAATTACAATGTAAGAGACAACGACTGTGTATTCAATCCCATTTCTCCAATCAACCAATTAACCATGCTGAGCTTATCAATTCGATTGTTATAATAACCAATGTAGTGACTAAATACCAATAACCAACACCATTGTCAACATAATCAAGAGAGACAAGCCAACAATCGAACATTGTCGACGATACACCACCAACTCATAACAATCAACAATATACCCGACAGGACATAATGGTTACCTTTATAAAAAATCGAGCTTTGAGAAATCAAGGGTTCGCTCTGTGGACCAACACAGGGAGACTGGAGTCGACCCCCAACACTGGGTGAGAACACTAGAGATCATACAATGGACAGACATGGCATACCACCAATAACTTCACAAAAAAAGTGAGATAGGAGAGACTATGAACATAGGAGCAATGCTTCGTTTTGGTAATGTAATCACACCAAGAACACACAGGGTATAACCCTCATGGTTTTCCCAATCAACCAATTAACCATGCTGAGATAAAAAAGAGCCGAGAAATAGCAATCAACCTTAATCAAGCCCCTAGGTATAATATCCATCATAACCCAGTGTGCAACAATCAGTATCATGAACGAACCCATACTCGAGTGAAGCAATACGCAGTGACACAAAGTGGTTCAAACCCAGCAACCCCATAACAACAAAATGACTGGGTATGGTGACACAATAAAAGAGAAAGTGTAGACATCCAACCAATATGGACCAAAATAAACCCTTCAACCAAAACCAATAAGGACGATAGAGAGCCTTCATGGCTTCTAGCATTCAGAAAGATAAATGAAACTGTGACTTCAATAATCAGTGTAATGAAAACTACACAACAACCATTCTAGAGAAAACAATAAGTTTACATAGTTTCTAGTCTCAAGGAAAGAATAGACCCATACATCCCGAGCCAATATCTATTTCATAACCAGATAAGATTCATGGATGGCGAAAAGACATATCTATAACCAAGAAAACCTTAAAAACACGAGCTTGGTCGAGTGGTTCTTCCTCTTCTTGAAAATCAGAGCTTAACCATAGAAAAACATAGTTGAACAATAGCCCGACTAAGGTGATGACCAGTGGAAGGAGTATGAGTGAATTTTAGTAAATGCACGTCGCCTCCACCCCCACTCATTCAATTCCTTAGTACATGCCAGCCAACCTTCCATTAATCCGCTTAATTAATCTATGCATCGAACTTAACACCCATCACTTGTCAAACGGGCCATCCATATCACATTTAACCATTTCCAACTATACAATAACACATATCAACCATGTTTTCATATAACTCAATAAATCGCATAGCTACTAACTTGTTAGCTAGGACTAACAACGATCTTTTAATTTCAATGCATGTAGTGTAGCATAGTAGCATAGTTTAATCTCTTCTTTAGATTTTTTCCCATATTTCTTTTATTCTTTTCCATAACTAACATATGTTTTGTGCAGGTGTGATATGTAATAGATCATGGCGCAATTATCACCGAACTAACAATTCTCATAAGCTCTTTGTGACATGGAATTGAGAATTTAGAGTAAAGAAACCCACTCGTAGCATGAATTATCCATCACCCATTTGTTGTGAATAGAACCAACCTTGGAACATCAATCATGCCCAAAACTGTAAGTAGTGTGGAAGAACGACATAACATAAAATAAGAACTAAATCTGATCCTCCAATCTACAAGGGGGTCCCACCTACTGGTATTATATATATCGTTAAATTATAATAATAGGCTTTAGCAATACTTTGCGGGAAAAATACTCAGGTAATTTTTTTTTTTCTTTTTAAAGTTGCGTTAGGTAATTAAAACATCATACTAAATAACAACTTTGTCGACAAATTTCACACATCTTAACATAAAAATAACAATGCGTTAACCAACAATTCGACAAATCAACAACGATCATCAACAACAGGCAAACACATCGACAACGATCATCAAGGCGCAATATCATTCTAAAAACCAACACAAATAACACAACATTCCATGGTGTAAGAATTTAACCTCTACATCAATCATCCGCCAAAATTTTTAAGGGCGCAATTAAAGTTGTTAAATCGCCATGTGGAAACATAAGAGAGAGCACAAGGTAAACAATTGTATTTTTTTCCCTAAGGAAATCTGATCATAAGCATAAACTCATACATTTCCTAGAGTTTAGGCACAAGAGTATCATCGCTTAAATCACTAGATTTTAAGTGATTTTAAGTGGGAGGAATACTCGTTGCCATAACGCATCTATGAATATAATTTGTATTGAAAATTTGAATGCCAATCAATGGTTGTAACAATAAAGTTTAAATATGGACAAGTGATAGAGAGAGATAACGCGAAACACCCATTGTTTCGTTAGTAGATGGGATAGTGTTTCACTCCAAAAAACTTCTTCATAGTTCAGAATCGATTGTAGTTTACAACAGTAATCTAGCGAACTGATAAATGTAATAAAATTTAACCTTTAAAGTTACAAGAACTCAATACAATAATCGTCAAAATCTATATTCATACACATAAAATCTAACAACATGTACAAATGAAAATTACACCTGCGTACCATAACCATAGGCAAATGCTCCATAGTCATTGTCACGTATGCACGCTCCATCCAGCTCCCGCTTGCCAACTATTGAGACCTCACTGGTACCTCTCAGCCAACACTAGGGGTACTCTTCTTCCCCATGAGCCCCCCAAGCCACAAAGGGGCCATGCACACAACACCAAAAAATTCTAGCTCCCAGTTCACCCTGCAAGGTTGAGCTACCACTCATTTTTTGAGCTGGGTATCCCAATTCCCACAAGGAAAATTCAGTCAAGAAAAATATCGATAGTGTAACCTGATGCCTACCAGCCGTGATCCATACTCCTCCTCCACCATCCTTTTTATAGAGTTTTCTTAGTGATTGGTTTCCCAAACCCTCATTAAATTCTTTTTATTAAATTTAATTAGGACAAACCTCCCCCGTACACATGTCACCCGACCCCTTAGTTGCACTAGAACATCAATTTATTAATTAATTAAATTTTCCTATTTCCCTCACCCACTTAAAAGCATTCCTAAAAACGCTCCTCAATTTCCCTTTATTCCCTTACATTTCTTAAATGAATTACGCCTTACTTAAAGCCTAGTTGAGTTCAAAAATAGAAAGTTCCAAAGTCTATATTCCCTACTAAGTTAGGCATTCCCCTTTTTCTTTAAATTTCCCCTTTTCTTTAAGTTTCCCTTTTTCTTTAAGTTTCCCCTTTTTTAACTAAGTTCAAAATTAGCAAGTTTAGACAAAAATAATCATTTACCCCTTTTAATAATTAAACCTTCATTAAATTTTACTTTAATTATTAATGCTTGAATTTTCTTTACCCCCTTCTTGTTACATGTCCATTTAGTTTTTTTCTTTTTTTTTTGTTCACATATTCTACTTAGACCTAGTTTTTAAATTCACTAGGTTTGGCGATAGTTCCTAATGGAAAAATTTGTTATTAAACTTCACTCATACCATCATTCATTTTGAGGTCGACCAGGTCCTAAGGAGGCATAGTTTTCTAGGTACTAGGTTTATTAACTTACCATAGTTAAAATCGTGACGTTCCCTTCAAGACTCACTACATGCTCCAAGGGTGCCACCCGCCTGCATTCCAGTTTTAATATGTGCGATGTTCCCTTCAAGATGCACTACATGCTCCAAGGGTGTCACTCACCTCTTGAATGAATTTGGCAGACATCAAACCCCTGGAGTCAATACTTCATCAGGTGACCTTGTGGGAGACTAAGGGCCTCTAAGGAATAAGGACCCTACCTTATTGCGCACCCCTTAGAATCATCGTGAGCGCCTGTCTCAGTCTTCCCTCATGGCATCGTGGATCTCTTGAACTACGTAATTGTTAACATACATGTCGAGCCATGGTGGGAGTGCTAGTAGGATGTGGTAGGGATTCTCCCACACCTCTCCCTCAATGTATGTGGTTGTCGTGGGTGACCCCTTTACTCCAAATGTTAGTCTAGTTAGCAAGCTATCGTCAGCCTTCATCCATCAACGAAACTTGTCAGCAATAAAAATCAACATCATAATATCTAGTCATGTGTCACATATGTAATATCAAAACATTCAAACCATAGCCATCCACTCCTTGAATCGATCCAGAGTCCAAGGATATCCATCGATGCCATCAGAATCCTCAAACGTTTAGGGTCCTGCACACTCAGGAAACCAGTCAATAGCACATGTCGATAAAAAAATCATAAAATAATGTATCATCAAATCTACAAGCATCATCATGCTCCATAATAAAATCAGTCAATCATATAGTGAATCATATCACTTACACATAAGTGTCCACAAGAATAAGTCACATCGGGTGCACGCAAGAGAGAGATGTTACACTTTTTGTTATTTACTTGAAGACATTCAATGTTTGAGGTTGGGAAATGCTTGTCATGGAGGCCAAATATGTAGTTGGAATTGGTTTTGTTCTTTGGGAATTAATTTAATAATTTGAACTGTTACTTTTCTCTTTGGAAGAAGAATCAAACTCATCTCCTACTGCATCATCACCATTGATATTGATATATTTATTTCTCAAGAGTACAAATTTTTTCTTTCACATTTGTGTCTTGGGACCGAAGGCTCACTGTATGTAAAAATATTTTTATACTCTTTTTAACCATGTTTTTAGACGTTGTTCCTCTTTAATGAGGGGGAACATATTTTTAGATAAATTGTTTTGATTGAGATGAGAAGGATTACTGCTAGTTTATAAGTTATCTTTTGTTTTTTGGATTTTGATATTTCTTTCTCACTACAATATTTTGGGTGGTTTACCACTGAGAAAATGTCCACATAATCTCTCAACCTCGACTACCCATCAAAATGGTTCATTCTCTAACTAATGGTCTCAACATTGGACATTAAATATTCCTTGACCTGGAACTTCTGAATCTCCTCCCACCTCTCTTCCTGCTGAGTGAAGTAGTGGTTTGGTCCTGGATCGGCTGAATCACTTGTTGGATCGACTGGATCATCAATAAGGTAAGTGTTGGATGGTGCTGCTAGGCAAGATGATGGATTTCAAACTAATAAAAGAGACGTTGGTACTAGCACTGACACATCACTGGTTTCGGGTAAACGAGTACTAGGTTATCAACTTCAATTGCTTCAACCACATGGTGGGGAAACCCTTGCATCCACGGGATTTCCTACTAGCGTGAACAATATATTGCATCTCTCCTAAGTATATCAGGTTATGGGTGGGATACATATATAAGTAAAATGCCATTCAAAGTAGACATACTGAACCATCTGTCCAAATCACATCTATGGCCCACATCTACTGAAATTGTGGGTGATTCCTTCTTTCTTTCTTCTTCCTCTGCCACTGATACTGCTATTTACTCCCTTTTGAACTTGTTTCAAAATAGGTCAACCATAGCTCGAGGTTTAAGGTAAACGATAGGTACTGCCACCCTTGTTTCTATCCATGGTGTTGTTTCTAGTGATTCTATTGAAGTTGGTTCTACTTCTGCCTTTGTCTCTCCCACTAATGGTGATGGATACCCCATGCACTCCATTTATAGGAACACATGCTAATATTGGGGCTACACTCCACATAATGAAAAAACTGCCCTTTACTTCTTTGACTTCTATGCCCACTTTACCCATTCCATTGGTTTTTTGGACCTCAACGAAGGTTATTGTTTATAGTAGTAGTGCTTCCACCTGCATATATTGTAAAATAGGAGCTTAAACCTTTGATCTATATGGATTGAAAACAAACAGGCTCCTCAGGTTAAACAACAGGTCGACTAGGCATGTATGGGATAAACACCGGTCCGAGGAGGGGGATAACTGATCAACGTGGTAGGACTTCCTTAAACAAGAGAAAATGAAACTTCCTGTGTCTATGCTACTAGTGTTCCATTTATTGGGTGAACGAGGTAAACAACGGGTCTTCGAATTGCAATTAGCTCTGCCCCTATAATTCCCACCCTCAACCGGATCGGGAATACATGGGACTTGTTAATACTTCCAAGGAGGCTTTATGGTTGATATACATTCTCCATCATCTACATTTAGGCATGTGTATCATTCCCATTCATTGTGACAATCAAAGTACCATCAAGTTTTGCAAGAATCCAAAGTTCCATAGGAGTACCAAACATGTGGACATTTATTTCCACAAAGTGAGAAAATGCATTGAAGATAATTTGTTAGGGGTGTTACTATTCTACTTGTAAATTAAGGGATTCAGCTACTTTTTATTTCACAACAGTGGAGGGTAGTATTTAAACAAGCTAAAACAAATATATACTATATTTCATTTACATATGGAATCTTAGGAGACTAGTTCAGGTGGGTTTGTCATCTTTGTAAAGTATATTTGCCATTTATTTCGTTATTGCACTCCATGGATGCATTATATCCTATCAGTGGATTTCACCTTTCCCGTCACTCACGAGGTCCTTTCCCTCCTCCTATAGTCAGGTTGAGGTAGGTCCTGAAAGGCCCTCTCCCTTTTGGTCTTTATTTTGTTTCTCACCCTCTCCCAGGAGGAAGCTTCGCACTAAAGTTCCTTGCCCTTTTTGGGTATTCGTGTCTAAAGAACCTCGCCCTCCTCCTTTGTCGGGTGAGCGACTCGTACCTCGTACCTTGACCCGACGAGCGACTCTGTTTATCTTCGTTCTGAGCCCTTTTTGGGGCGAGTCATAAGAAATTCCTTATAAAATTAATACCACCACTTCCTTTATAACATCTAACATAATGTCTAAAGAGACATCTCATGAAATGTATACACATATATATTTATGGGTGAAAGACTAGTTCCTTTGTTGAAGATGTTATTGAGTCTTAGGTTGACACCAAATAAATGTAGAAACTAATAATATTAACAAAAATAAAGTAAATAATAAATAATAACTACTAGTGGTAGTAGTATTCATAAAATTTTATTGGGGATTTGGTTGGTTGGTGAAGCAACAACACTTCCACTTTCACCATAAAGGGTCAAATCCCCCAATTACATGTTTTACCCACATTCCATGGTCAATAATATTTATTATGTATTTATTCACATTACAACCATTATAATCACATACACACTAATGTCCTAACATCGTACAACCCTTGACACAATCATCTTTTGACACACTATGACCCCTGAATAGAGGAACCCATTAACACAATAAGAGACCTAACTATTATTAATGCACATATTATACCTTCTAACCCTTATGATATTTGATACAATCATCCATAACCACTATGACACTAGTATACCCCTTGACCCTTATGACCCATTTCACAATCACCCATTAACACACTATGACCCTGAACTCAGAAAAGACCAAATGATCTAACTCCTTGAAATAATTAACCTTGACACATTGTGACCTTGAAGACATT
>WSFP011344852.1:0-36447 GCA_009831015.1 Picea engelmannii | reverse complement strand
ACAGAAGGCGATATCTTCTTCATACGGACTCCGTTTGTGATAAAAATTATACCACCGGATTCAGGAAGACGAGACGGACGCAATGGCACAGGTTTCGTCGCATTCCGAGCACTTTCATTTTTGAGCATTTTTAAACCCTATCTAGCTTCTGGATCTGTTTTCAGATCACCAAGTATGAATGATATCCTTCAATCTCTTGTATACCATCTTATATTATCCCTTGTCATTTTTGGCAATATTGGGATTTTAGGAATGTGAGTTGTGCTCATAGTGACCCTTAGACATGGTGAAACTCCCACTTTTAAGTCTTATGAACTTTTAAGTATTGCAAGAATTTTATGTGTTTGAACAAATACCCAGACTCCCACTAAAAAGAGACATTGATTTGTGGCTAGAGATACCCTGGTCTCTAAGACTCCATATAGAATGAGAACGCCAAAATCAAAGTAGCTACAAGTGCAATTATAATAATTATTAAAGAAATGGTATATATACTCAAGTGTTTCTCCTTGGGGAGCACTAATACTTTTCATAAAGAATAAATATGGAACTTTGAGGTTGTGAATTGATTTCAGATAGTTGAACAAAGTCATTATGGGCAATAAATGTTCTCTACCTAGAATTGATTACTTATTTGATCAACCGAGAGATGCAAAAAACTTTTGATAGATAGAATTGAGTTATGGCTACCATCAAATAAGAATAAAATATGAATATATCAATAAAACAATTTTTAGAACTAGATATGGACACTATGAGTTTATAGTGGTGCCACTTGGTTTGACAGATGCACTTGCTACTTTAATGTGTCTGTTGAATGGAAATTTTAGACAATATTTGGACACATTTGTCATTGTTTTTCTTTATGATATTATCATTTACTTAGAGTGAGAGGAAGAACACGAAGATAAATTGAAGTTATTATTACATGTGCTAAAATAACGCTAGTTCTATGCCAATTTGAGCAAGCGTTGCTTCTACTAGAAGCAAATTCATTAATTGGGGAATATTTTTTATAAGGAAGGAAACATAATATATATAGGTAAAATTGAAGCAATAATGGGGTGTCCTACACCCACAAATATTCCAAATGTGATTTCATCCATGGGATATGCTAGATATTATAGAAGGTTTATAGAAGGATTTTCCAATATTATACATCCAATCACTTCCTTACAAAGGAAAGGAATAAAATTGGTGGAATTAGTCGAGGGTTGAAAGAAAATGCAGCCATGGGGAATTTGCTAGTTCTGCATAGGCATATTTAAAGGTGAAATTGCTAAAATAAGTGTTTCAATAGAAGGGTATGAGAATCTTGCAACAATAAAGAAGGAAATAGAGGAAGTTAAGGAAATTGAAGAGAAATTATCCTTGAATTATATGGATGCAAAGGGTCGATATGGAGATGTTTTCATTTCCAATTTTCATTGTGAAGGTAGAGGCTCCTACATTTAAGAGGAGGATATGAATGCGAAAAAGGCCCATAGGAATGAGGGACAAAAGGATGATAAACCTGTCATAGATTCAACAAGCAATGAGAGAGGAGGAAACCCTACTAGTTATGAATGCAAAAATCAAAGTTCTAGGGAGGGTCTAGAAAGAACCCTTGTTTTATTTTACCATTAATTTGTTGTTGAAAGTAAAAGGATAATCAACAACATGGAGGTCACAAGAGATGAGCATCGAAAGGGAACCATGGGAAGGTCCAAGGATATTAAATAGCATGGGAAAAGAAGAAATTAAGGACAATGGAAACAAGTTGAATTTAAAATCAATAGAAGTATAAAAGGAACCCTATGTTGATGAAGAGGTAGTTGAATGGGATGGAGTGGAAAAGGAAGTGTTATTGGTAGAAGAATTAATAAGAACCTTTGTTTTCCATAACACCTATTATCATACATTGGTTGTAGGAATAAGAAGGATGTGCAATGGTGCACATATAGAATATAATCCCATTACAATTGAAGGTTAGAGGAAGTAGAGGATGAATCAGTGGAAAGTGTTGCAACAAAGATGACGAATGAAGCTTTGGTTAACACAACCAAGGAAAAAAAAAATATTGAGAAAAAATATTCATACCTTGGATCACCAAGGAAAAAAAATACAACCAACAAGTGGTGAAGTGAAAGATCATTGGAAAGAATTATGCAAATGAGGGAGATGAAGAGAACAACATAAGGAAGATTATTATGACCATGAAATATCAAGAGGAAATGGTTCTTATTGTGTTAGGGGTTCAAGAAAAAAAGGAAATTTCACTTTCAATGGCAAGTGGAAATATATTAGGCATAAGGGATTGTGTTGAGTTGGATATGAATTTTTTTTCCTCCATGAGGAATCTTAGTATAGTGAAAGGTTCTACGAGCCATGGGGAAATATCCAAAGGAAAAGTGTAGAACCATGAGTGCTTCAATGATGTGTACATTGAGGGAAGTGGAGCAAGAGGATCATAGATGTGGATTCATTTTCCAAGTAAATGAAGTGCATGAGAAAGTGCAATAGTAGTTACAGTGGAGTAGCCAAGGTTTTAAGAAAATTGTTGATGTAAAATGGTAAGTAAAGAAATTTGAGGAAGGAGACATTGTATAAGCACACCTAAGGAGGGAAAATTCTTGGAAGAAACCACTTGGATATAGGAAACAGAGTTGGAATGAATCACTTCTCATCCATGTTATTATTTTACCAAACTTGTGAGAAAGAGAAAGTAGTTTCTTCTTAACTAGAGAGTCTATTCCAGGGGTATCCAACATTTTATTCTTAACTTTCTTCACCTTTAAAGGAATATGTTATGAGCAACAAAAGGTACAACCATGGGGTCATCCTTATCCCTAGTGGTTTCCAATTTCTTTATGGAACATTTTGATTTTTTATCCTTAAACAACTTTCATTTAAAGCCCAAATGTTGGTTTCATCTTTTTTATGATACCTTTGTCATTTAGTCTCATGACCTTCCCTCATTGAACTCTTTTTTAACCATCTTAACAACACTTCCCCGCACATTAGATTTACTATGGAAATAAAAAATGAAGACGCTCTTCCCTTTCTGGATGTTCTCATCTCCTGACAACCTGATGACATCCTTACCCACTAAGTCTATATAAAAAAGACTCACACCGATAGATACCTTCATGCTCAGTCTCACCATCACCTAGCCCAAAAATATGTCATTTTTAAAACCCTTGTAACTCGATCCATTCAAATCATTGCTCCTCATATCCTTGAAAAATAAAAATCCCACCTTACTAATGCCCTTGTTTCCAATGGTTACTCATCCACTCAAATCAATAAATATTTCCACTCAACGCCCCATTCTAAACCCAAAAAATCCCCTCCCTCTTCCCCACCTATAGCTCTTATCTCTCTTCCTTGTATCCATGACATTACTAATAATATTTCTATGATCATAGATAAAAACAATATAAAAATATTTTTAAACCCCATAATTTATCCGTATTATGTTGAGAACAAAATGAGATATGCACAAAAATACAGTGAAACCCAACTTATATTAATGACTAAAATAGTCGAACACTATAGAACACAAATTGGCTAGAATGGTGGTATCTTATCTCTAAAGAGAAAGAGATGCTAGCTATGTTCATTCACAATAATAATTACATCACACTCCATTGCATGCTCAAAGGAATTCCTTTATGTCGATTATATTTGAGAGAGTGGGAGGAGAATAATTCCCATGATGCATGTTGGATAAATTGATATAAATTTACAAAATTCCATATACATGTAAAACACTAGGACTTCCCGGGAGGTCACCCATCCTAGTACTACTCTATCCCAAGCACACTTAACTATGGAGTTCAAATGGGATATAATGCATTAATGTTTTAGGCATCATTACATGATGATTTTAATTAACGAATGGAGATGACATTACATTACATTCCTCATCAAAAGGGTGAATATCATGGTTTATCAAAACCATAGGCTTGAAAATGTTGATTCAATGGAAAAGGTGGATGGCCACCCAGATCCACCTGGATCAGTCCTCCCCCCTTAGGAAGCAATGGTCCCCATTGTGACAAGTTCCCTTGGGAGATGGGGAAACTTTGTTGAATCTGAACCTTGGTAATTCGTTTTCCTTGTTGAAGTAGATCTCATACTTGTACTTGGAATTAGCCTATTGAAGGATGTCATGAACCCGTTGTTGCAGGTGTTGGATCCATTCAACAAATATGGTTGCATGTTTTTCCTTCATCTGAGTGTGGAAGGACTCTATAAGTGAAGATGCAGCAAGAAGAGCTATATCAATGGGGGATAATGGTTGAAACCCCAATCACACCTAAAAAGGGTCGTGGCCAATAGAACTATGAAGGGCTCTATTATAGCTACATTGAACATATGGAAGACTATAATTCTCTGGAAAGGAGCATCTATATATTGGACCATTGGGTAAGGGAGCACCGAAAACCAAGTCAATGGAATTGTTGACTTGGAAGTGCAAAGTTACCCTAGTAGGTAAAAACATATCTTTGTGATCCTCTATAATCTTGTCAGCCTAATTTTGTTGTATAGAAAGGTCTTGGGTCATGGTTGTGGTGGTCGTAGTGACCTTTTGTTCACCTTTTGGCTGGATCATGAAGAGGGAAAACAATGTGGTATGAGAGATTACTTTGTGACACTATTTTTCTAAGATCAATGAAATGGAAGTAGTCATAACTACCTCTGGTATCCTATAGAGATGACCCTCTAGAGTAACAATGACACTATGGGTCGAGACTCATAAGCAATGTGATGTTTCCACATATATGGTTGTCCTAAAAGAACATAACAAACTTCAAGTGGGAAACATAAAAAGTACCTCATATTTGAAGTGTTAGGAAATGAGGAACACTTCCACACTAAATGTAGCAGAAGAGAGGAAGAAATATTTAAAAAAGAAATTAAATGACAAATCAATCACGCGGTACAAAGAGATTTTACCCTGGAAACCCAAACGGGAAAACCAACATTCCTTGAACGTTATGGTCTCATGTTGTCTTATTCATTCAAAATAAAAGGTTACATGCCTAACCTTGGTCTACACCTAAAACACAATCGATATAGTACCTTATTGTTTTACACAAGAACAACCCTGTAGCCAATTCATATTACATATGCATGACCAACAACCTCTATGATTATTGATTAGAAATTAGCTTTTACAACATTGCAACACACCTTATTTGTAGGATTTACAGTAGGAAAAACCCTAAAGAAAAGGTGCTCAAAGAAGGTTACAAATCCATGCATATCATTGGCTACAAATCCCACGAATCTCGAGATTCTGTTAGAGTCGACTACCAAGTCAGATTACCAGGAAACTACCAGTCGACCTTCATTCGGTCTTCAGTCTATTTCCATGAGCTCTCCTATCGACCTCTTGTCAGTCGATCTCTTCAAATTCAACTTTACCTGGTCGAACCACCTCGACCTTCAAGTTGTTTTCAATATCTTCGACTTCGAATTTACCCGATTGAACCACCTTGAACCTTGAATTGTTTTTGATGTCTTCGACTTTGAATTTACCTAGTCAAACCACCTCGACCTTTGACTATCATTCGATCCACATCGACTAGAATTTTTTATGCAGGAGCATCATAAGCAAGCCAACAAAGCAAGCACAAAAGCAGAGGAAAGATGGATATGCACCAGTGCACATTTTGAAGGCATTTTGAATTTGAAAGGGATAAAACATTAATGTAATATCTTGAAAGGATCATTCACATTTATGTTTTGAGTTGTAACACATATCTTGAGCGGTTTCTCTCATCTATTTGTTGGAGGCATTTATTGTATTAAATGTAAAGTAGTTGTAGCTTTTATTTCGATTTGATAGCTTAGAATGTAGGAGGGAAAACTCTAGAAAGCTCCCTCACATGTATTGTATTGTATCATTATCATTATTCTCATTGTAAGAGAAGAGAGTTGTAGAGCCAGAGAATAAAAGAACATAGATTATAGAATAGTGTATAATCAGATAGTTGATGCTACAGAACTCATGTACAGATGCACTTGGATTAATATAAGGAATCTTTGATCCAAATTTCATGGTGTTATGAATTCTGTTTACATCTATTGAATGGTATGTTTACAGTTAATTCCAGTCTCTGTTATGCATTTTGTTTCAATGTTGTGTGTAAGTATGATTTCACGATTGAATGTATGAAGTCTTTGAGAGGGAGAGAATGAGTTCCAATTGTTTCTCGTCCTGATAATTCCTGTAAGGAGTGCAGTGAAAGTCCGTAGAGTGTGCATTGACAGGTTCTGATTTTTACCTCAGAAACGTTCAGGAGAGATATCGTTGTTCTCATACCAACAGAAGTGCAAGTATAGCACATAGCCATGCAAGGAGTGCGTAGGCAGGTTGAAGTCTTAAAATTTTCCAACCCGAGTGAGCAGTTGAAGGATTTTTGGTGCAAGGAGTGCATAGAAGAGGAAGACATCATATAACTAGAGGTTATTGTGAGTGCCACAAGGAGTGAGCACAAAGAACCCTTGAAATTCTTGATTTTTACATAGAAGAGAAGTTCAGAAGGGATAGATACTTCGAGGGATTCAAAGAAAAGAAGAAGGTTGAAGTCACCTCATAGAGGTTGACCCCAGAATCATTGATGCCAAGTCCTTTGGCTTGGAGCCATTGAAAATCTGAACGGATGGTGGAATTTCTCAGAGGGAAGAATACCAAAATTCTGTGAGCTATAGGATCTAGTAGATCAGTGGGAAGGAGAAGGTTGATAACCTTTCAGCGTACACAAGCCGAGAAGGAATAATATCCATTGGATCTGGATCAACGGGAGTCGTTGATTTCTGAATTTCAGATCTCGACATTTCAGGAGTCGGGAGTTGGAGCATTGGGCTTGCATTACACATATAGTCCCGATATCGCGAAATGAGAAGTTGTGACACGATCGTGGTTGTCGATCGAGGAGAAGGCACAGGACCATCAGATCTCGTCCTGGGGAGAGGTCCCACATCAAGTTTCAGGGTTTCATGGATGTGGAGTGTTGGGGTTGTATCATGCCAATACCCCTGAAATCGTGATTCACAAAATGCCTTTTCGGATAAAGGTTGTGGTCACATTGGTTGGTCACGTGGGTAAGAGTTCACGCCTAGTGCTTGTTTTCACAAGTGTAGCTCCTACGAAGGACCTGTGGTTACAAGTGTGGAAGATTCCAGATGGGAATCGAAGAGATATTTCGACTCAAGGGGATATTAAGAATGTTCCTTAGACTGGGAGGTCGAGTAGAACCTACTGAGGTAGGTGTGTTGCATCAGGTGGTATCAGAGCATAGATTTTGAACCTCTATAGTAAAGAAACGATTACAACAATGCCGCCCAGAAGACATCAAGATAGACCAATGACTGATCCAACCGTGGAAAGGAATATGAGAGAACTTCATGCTCGATTAGATGCCATGGATATAGCACAGAGATGAGATACTCATACAGGAGATATTAGTGAAGCCAAAAGTGAAAATGAGGCTAGAACTAAAGAAGAAGTTGTATCTGAAGATGCTGTAGAAGAACGTCTATTCAGAGCTATTGCAAGAATAGGGGACTGAGCAAAAATGGAGATCTCGATGTATGAAGGAAACATAGACATCGAGGAGTTGCTAGATTGGTTTAGAGCTCTAGATAAATACTTCGATTATGAAGATAAGAAAGTTAAACATGTTGTCACTAGATTGAAAGGGAATGAAACACTATGGTGGGATGAACTGCAAGCTGACAGGTGTTGTAAAGGAAAACAAAGAATCAAAAGCTGGGATAGGATGGTAGCAAATATGAAAGCCAAGTTTATACCTAGAGACTATCAAATTAATCTGTTTCGAAGAATGCAGAAGGGAATGACAGTGAAGGAATACACTGAACAGTTTTATCGACTGGACACTAGAGCAGGTCATCGTGAGAGTGATGATGAAAAGGTCTCTAGATACATAAATGGTATGAGATATGACATCCAGGATGAGATGAGCATGGTGATAATAAAAAATGTGGAAGATGATTATCATATTCCTCTGAAGGAAAAAGAAAAATTGGCCCAAAAGTAAGGTCAAAGGGGCAGAGGTAGAAGTCAGAGAAAAGGCAAAGAAATTTCCCAGGACAGAGTGCAGAAGACCAAAGATGAAGAGAAGAAACCTCATAGCCACCCAGAAAGAGGAGGAATCTCACAGAGAGGACCGTTTCCAATAAGAACACTTTACCATGAGCAAGAGGAAGAGGTAGAGGCAAAGGAGGCGAGATAAAGTGTTTTGTTTGTGGAAAGATAGAACACAAATCTTTTGAATGTCCTGATAGAAAAAGAGATGGAGGAGGTGAAGCTCACATTTCAGAGGCGAAATGTTGAGGCAGAAGATGCAGAAGGCAGAAGATCTTTAATGATGTTCTCTTGAAGCCAGAGAAAGAGGCAAAGAATCTAGTCCAGAGAAATAGTTTGTTCAGAACTGCTTGCAATACCAGGGATAGGGTATGCAAGGTGATAGTGGACAGTGGAAGCACAGATAATCCACTATCCACAGAAATGGTGGAGAAGCTATAATTGGAGATAGTTGCACATTCGAGCCCATATAAAGTCTCGTGGTTGCAAAAATGACATCAGGTAACAATAACTATATTTTTTTTAGTTGAATTTAAGATAGGGGGATATAGGGATGAGATTTTGTGTGATGTTATTCCCATGAATGTTTGTCATATTTTGTTGGGAAGACCATGGAAATATGAAAGAAATGTTGTTCATGATGGGAGAAAGAACACATACACCTTAGAGAAGAATGGTAGGACACATATGTTGTTGCCAATTGAAGACAAGAAGGTGAAAACAGAAGCAAGCAACACTATACTTCTCATGAGTGGGAAGGAACTTCTGGAGGAAGTCAAGAAAGAATAAGACATGTAGTTTGTTGTGGTAAGGAAACCTAGAGTCATTTTAACCAGTACTTTGATAGAGGATCTACCAAAGGAAATTCAGGAGATGCTGGAGAATTTCGCTGATATAGTGGTGGATGATTTACCTTGTTCATTGCCACCCATCAAAATTATAAGCCATCGTATTGACCTTATACTAGGAGCAAGTTTACCGAACAAAGCAGTGTATAGATTGATGCCACAAGAGAATGAAGAAGTCAAGAAGCAAGTCCAGAATTTGATGGACAAGGGGTTGATGAGAGAAATCTTGAGTCCATGCGGTGTACCAACAGTGTTAAGTACAAAGAAGGATGATGGATGGAGAATGTGTACCGACTCGAGGGCTATAAAAAAAATCACCATCAGGTACAGATTTCCTTTATCGATGATGGATGACTTAATGGATTTCTTGAGTGGAGGAATGTTTTTTTCAAAGATTGATTTGAAAAGTGGATATCATCAAATTAGAATGAGGGAAGGTGATGAATGGAAGACAACATTCAAGACGAATGAAGGATTATATGAATGACTTGTCATGTCGTTTGGTTTGATGAATGTGCCAAGTACTTTCATGAGGTTAATGAACGAAGTCCTGAAATATTTCATTGGAAAGTTTGTAATTGTGTACCTTGATGATATATTGATATTTAGTAAGACTGAAGAAGAACATCTGAAACACCTAACTCTAGTGATGAGGAGGTTGTAGCAAGAGAAGTTGTTGATAAATCTAAAGAAGTCATCTTTCATGAAGAAAGAGCTCATTTATTTTGGTTTTGTGATCTCTTCGAATGAGTTGAAGATAGATCCGGAGAAGGTGAAAGCGATCAAAGAATGGCCATCGCCAAGGAATATATTTGAAGTCATAAGCTTCCATGGACTAGCCAATTTTTACAAGAAGTTCATCAAACATTTTAGTGGAATTTTTGCACCAATGATGGACACAATCAAGAAAAGACTTAAATCTTTTCAATGGACAAAGGACTCAGAGAAAATTTTCAAGTTGTTGAAAGAGAAACTAATTGAACAACCATTTATGGTTTTTCCAGACTTTGGTAAGACATTTCAAGTGAGATGTGACACAAGTGGGTTTGTGGTTGGAGCAGTCTTAAGCCAAGACAATAGACTGATTGCATACTTCAGTGAGAAGATGAATGATGCCAAGATGAAATATTCCACGTATGATAAAGAGTTTTATGCATTCATATAGGCGTTGAAGAAATGGAGGCAGTACTTGGTTCCGAAAGAGTTTTTTTTGTATAGCGACAATAACGCTTTACAATTCATAACCAAACAGGAAAAAATGAACCATAAACATGCGAAATGGGTTGAATTTATGCAAAACATTAGTTTTGTTATAAAGCACATTTCTGGAATTGCTAACAAGGTTGTTGATGCATTGAGTAGGAAATGTTTGACTTTGCAGGAGTTTCATGTGAAGACCTTAGGTTTTGATAACCTTAAGGATATGTACAAGGATGATTCAGATTTCAGGGATGCTTATGAAGCATGTGAAAATCCTATTCTAAGAGACATAAACCAATGGATTGAATACTTAATCCAGGATGGATTATTACTCAAAGTAAATCAGTTGTGTATCCCGAAGAGTTCTATGAGAGAGAATATTCTGAAGGAAAAACATAGTGGAGGATTGGATGGACATTTCGGTCACGACAAAACATTTTTGCAACTGAACAATGTATATTATTGTCCAGGGATGAGGAAAGATGTCAGGAAATTTGTCAACAAATGTAGAATTTTCCAGAACGCAAAGGGGAAGAGACAGAATACACGATTATATCAACCATTTCCGGTACCAGAGAGGTTGTGGAACACGGTAAGCATGGATTTTGTGTTAGGACTGCCAAGGACATAGAGAGGTTGTCATTCCATATTCATGGTAGTTGAAAAATCCTCGAAAATGGCACATTTAATTCCATGTCAGAAAACCAATGATGTAACACACATTGCAAATATGCTTTTCAAAGAAGTTGTTCGACTTCATGGCTTACCTAAGAGATTTTTTTCAGACAAGGATAAAATATTCATTGGTCATTTCTGGAAGACATTATGGAAAAAGATGGGGACTAATTTATCTTTTATCTCAACACATCACCCTCAGATGGATGGAAAGACTGAGGTAGTAAATCGAAGTTTAGGGGAATTTTTGAGGACTTTAGTAGCTGAACATCATAGTTAGTGGGACCAGATTCTGCCACAAGAAAAATTTGCATATAACAATTCACCTAATAGGAGCACCGGACAGAGCCCATTCTAGATAATGTATGGAATGCAGCTGAGAGGAGTATCTGAGTTGAGAGACTTAGAGCAGAGCGAATTCAGAAGTGTTGGAGCAGAAGAATTTGCAGCAGAGATGCAAGAGCTCCACCATAAGATCAAAGAGCAGTTGCAAAATTACAACTAGGAATATAAGCGCAGAGCAGATCAACATAGGAGAGAACTTCAGTTTGAAGTGGGAGATTTGTTCTTAGCACACCTAAGAAAAGAAATATTCCCAAGGGAAACGTATAATAAAATGAAGATGAAAAAGATAAGGCCATGTAAAATCATAAGAAAATTCGAAGCAAATGCTTATGAGATAGAGTTGCTAGATGATGTGGGCATATCACCCATATTCAATGTAGTAGATCTATATCCTTACAGAATAGATGAATCCAGAGGAGAAGAAGATAAAAAAAAATTCCAACGGGTCAAATAGATGCTTGTAGCTGAAAAGCCGAAGATGGAAAAGGTCATTGATCAAAGAGTTAGTAAAAATACTTGAAGGAAGAAATATTTTGAGTATTTGGTCAAATGGAAGGGACACTCGATTGAGGATGCCAATTGGGAAAGTGAAGTGGAGATCCAAAAACATGGACAGATGGTGCAGAAGCTAATGAATAGAATTTCATGAATTTTTCAGCCAGAGGAGTATGATGTAGGAGCATCATAAGCAAGCCAGCAAAGCAAGCGCAAAAGTAGAGGACAACTGGATATGCACCAACACACATTTTGAAGGAATTTTGAATTTGAAAGGGATAATACATTAATGTAATATCTTGAAAGGATGCATTCACATTTATGTTTTGAGTTGTAACACAGATCTTGAACAATTTCTCTCATTTGTTTGTTGGAGGCATTTATTGTATTAAATGTAGAGTAGTTGTAGCATTTATTTCGATTTGATAGCTTAGAGTGTAGGAGGGAAAACTCTAGAAAGCTCTCTCACATGTATTGTATTATATCATTATCATTATTCTCATTGTAAGAGAAGATAGTTGTAAAGCCAGAGAATAGAAGAACAAATATTGTAGAAGAGTGTATAAGCAAATAGATGATGCTATAGAACCCATGTACAGATTCACGTGGATTAATATAAGTAAGATTTGATCCAAATTTCATGGTGTTATGAATTCTGTTTAAATCTATTGAATGGTATGTTTACAGTTAATTTCAGTCTTTGTTATGCATTGTGTTTCAATGTTGTGTGTAAGTATGATTTCATGATTGAGAGGGAGAGAATGAGTTCCAATTGTTTCTTGTCCCAATAATTCATGCAAGAAGTTCAGTGAAAGTCCGCAGAGTGTGCGTTGAAAGGTTATGAGTTTTACCTCAGAAACGCTCAGGAGAGATACCGTTGTTCTCATACCAGTAGAAGTGCGAGTATAGCATAGAGCCATGCAAGGAGTGTGCAAGCAGGTTGAAGTCTTAAACTTTTCCAACCCAAGTGAGCGGTTGAAGGATTTATGTTGCAAGGAGTGCACAGAAGAGGAAGACGTCAGATAACTAGAGGTTATCGTGAGTGCCACAAGGAGTGAGTGCAAAGAACCCTTGAAATTATTGAGTTTTCCATAGAAGAGAAGTTCAAAAGGGATAGAGAATTTGAGGGATTCAAATAAGGGCAGAAGTTTGAAGTCTCCTCACAGAGGTTGACCCCAGAAGCATTGATGCCAAGTCCTTCGTCTTGGAGCCATTGAAAATCTGAACGGATGGTGGAATTTCTCAGAGGGAGGAATGCCAAAATTCTGTGAGCCATTGGATCTAGTAGATCAGCGGGAAGGATAAGCTTGATAACCTTTCAACATACACAAGCCGAGAAGGAATAATATCCATTAGATCTGGATCAACGAGAGTCGTTGATTTCTTGATTTCAGATCTCGAAATTTCGGGAGTCGGGAGTTGGAGCATTGGGCTTGTGTTGCACAAATAGTCCTGATATCGCAAAATGTGAATTCGTGACGCGATCATGGTCATCGATCAAGGAGAAGGCACAGGACCATCAGATATGGTCATGGGGAGAGGTCTCACATCGAGTTTTGGGGTTTCGTGGATGTGGAGTGTTGGGGTTGTATCATGCCAATACCCCCAAAATCGCGATTCGCGAAATACCTTTTTGGATAAAGGTTGTGGTCACATTGGTTGGTCACCCGGGTAAGAGTTCATGCCTAGTGCTTGTTTTCACAGGCATAGCTCCTAAGAAGGACATGTGGTTACAAGTGTGGAAGATTCCAGTTGGGAATCAAAGATCCATTTCGGCTCAAGGGGAGATTAAGAACGATCCTTAGACCGAGAGGTTGAGAAGAACCTGTTGATTTAGGGGTGTTGCGTCAATTTCATTGCAAATAAAATAACAACCCAACATGAAGGGATTGATGTCATATGATAGGTGACACTATTGGTTGATGTGAACGTCTCGTCCCTGGCTCAACCAATCAACGATGTATGGTTAGGGGTTTTTCATCATCAACAACTTCAATATCTTGATGACCTTAGCTGAGACCAGGTTCTTTTGGCTCATGATTTCAAGAATGAAATGTAGTGGGGTCTCTTTCACCTGCACCTATGAATGGAAAATCCCCCCCCCCTCAAGCTTCTCTGACTCATCTAGTAGGATCTTTGTGGTTGCGATGGTAGCACTAGGTTTTGCATCAATGGTATTTTTTATTCGTTCTGAATCAGATTATGAGTTAGGGTTCGACTCGTTTTCTTAATCTCATCCAACAATGATTGTTTTGAGCGAAATTCATCAATGTTGTGCTAGGGGATTTTGTGGAAATCACACCACTTTCTAGTGTCCTTCATCTTCCTGTCACCCTTATTTTGTTGTGACTTGGACTGATTGTCTTGAGGTTGGCCTTCCTTTCTCTGTCCCTTGTTCTATGAGTTGGGGACACCTTTTCCATTCTTATATTGTTGTAGATTTGTAGACTTGAACTCTTGCCTATTTCGCTTCTTAATTTTTTTTTTCAATTTAGAAAGCATATTGATAAGCAACTCCCAATGAGGAGATTTCAAAAATATTCAGCTATGTTTGGATGTACATGTGTAGGCCACTGAGGTACTTCATAACTAAGTGTCTCTTAGAATCTTGAATACCCATATTTGAGCACAGGGTATGGAAGATGTTGGTATACTCTAGCATCATCTAGTCTCTCTCCTAACTTAAAGTCATCCATCTCATATACTAGTCATCATAAATTCCAACATGGTAGAACTCCTCTTTGAGGGCATCCACAAAGGTCGTCTAGGTGGGTTCTCTCCTGAATGACATAGATTCAATTGTGGTGTGCCTCTCCCCGTAAAATTTTCACCAAGCTTTGACATGGGGAAGGTATTTAAGGAGTGTGAAGATGATTGTTTTTCCATCGAAATTGTTTTGGATAGAATAATAACCTTCTAGTAGATTTGACCATTTCTATAAAACATCTACATCTATATGGACTTCAAATAAGGGGATATCGAAATTAACGTGTACCTTGAAGGGCATCACACCTCCAAAATGGTTGTTTTTCCAAGATAATTTGGCCGTTGTTGGTAGTCATCCAAGGATCTAAGTGAAGTTGTACATCATCTCGTTCCTTTGTCATGAGAGGGATTCTTTGAGAAACTTCTTGAAAGGATCTCCTGCTCTATCATCTCTCTTTTCTTCTACCATGGGAGATCACTTGGGCTAACGAGATCGGTCATCCCCAAGCAAAACTATCTTGAGACCCAACTCTCTATACCCTGACCTCATTAGGGACATGCACCGAGAAATAACAAGGAGTTAACTGCTCTGATACCACTGATCCAGATTATGTTGAGAAAGAAATTAGATATGCACAAAAATACAACAAAGAGCATAGAAATACAATGAAACTCAACTTCTATTAATGATAAAATAGATAAACATTGTAGAAAAAAAACTCACTAGAATGATGGTCCAGTTCTCTCCTACCGAAGCACGAATCAAAAATAGCCTTAAGGATACATCTTGGTAAGGAGTGGAGGTCATAATGACCATTCAATTCTGATTGGAATTGATTCAGTATTACAACGGAGTGAATTTAACTTGTGAACCAATGAGAGCAGTGTAGAAAGTGTGCATAAATCAAATACCGAGTAAAATTGTGTGGTGAGGATATTGATCACGATAAAACATAACTCAGGGTTCCTGGAAATAGGGTGCTTCTTTTCGAAGTTACAGAGCACCACTTGGCTCGGTTCGATGTTGTTGCTTAGATCTTCATCCTCCTAGTGCGACAAGTGGCAATCTCCTAATGCGAAGTTACGGAGCACCACTTTAAGTGGTAATATCCTAATGTGACAAGTGGTTGGATTTACTAATGTGACAAGTGGTTGACACCATTAATCTCCTAATGCGACAAGTGGTCGCCTCATTCCAAGTGGCAATCTCCTAATGTAACAAGTGGGAAACTCTCCTAATGTGACAAGTGGTCGGCTCCATTCATCTCCTAATGCGACAAGTGGTCGGCTCGTTCCAAGTGGAAATCTTATAATGTAACAAGTGGTCAAATCTCCTAATGTGACAAGTGGTCGACTCCATTCATCTCCTAATGCGACAAGTGTTCGGCTTGTTCCAAGTGGCAATCTCCTAATGTGTCAAGTGCTCATCTCCATTCATCTCCTAATGCGAGAAGTGGTCAACTTGTTCGATGTGCCACTTGGCCCTTCATTTGTGCACGTTCCAAGTGGAATTCTCCTACTGTTACAAGTGGTCAGGTTCGATGTGCCACTTGGCCCTTCATTTGTGTCTATGCCAAGTGGAAATCTCGTAATGTGACAAGTGGTCGTCTCTCGTAATGTGACAAGTGGCAGAATCCATTCATCTCCTAATACGACAAGTGGTCATATTGTTCAATGTGCCCCTTGGCCCTTCATTTGTGCATGTGCCAAGTGAAAATATCCTACTACGACAAGTGGCAATCTCCAACTGAGACAAGTGGCCCAATTCCTACTGTGAGAAATGGCCCTCTCATGGCAATCTCCTACTGCAACAAGTGGCTCTCTTGTGGAAATCACCTACTGTAACAAGTGGAAATATCCAACTGTGACAAGTGGCTTGATTCTTATTGTGAAAAGTGGCACTCTTGCAATTATCACCTTCTGTGACAAGTGGAAATCTCCAACTATGAGAAGTGGTATGATTCCTACTGAGACAAGTGGCCCTCTCACGACAATCTCCTATTGCGACAAGTGGAAACCTCCAACTATGATAAGTGGTTTGATTCCTACCGTGACAAGTTCCCCTCACGAAAATTTCCTACTATGACAAGTGGCAATCTTTTAATGTGACAAGTGGCCCTCTCACTTTTTTACAAGTGGCCCTTCATTTGTGCATCGCCAAGTGGAAATCTCCCACTGCAAAAAGTGGCCCTCTCATAGTGCTACAAGTAGACCTCTTTATGTACGCATCTCCTACTGCAACAAGTGGTCCTCTCACAGAGCCACAAGTGGACCTCTTTATGTGTGTCAGATGGCCCTCTTTGTGCGCCAGGTTGACCTCTCTACTATGCCAAGTGTCCCTCTCACTATGCTAAGTGGACAAACTCTCACTGTGCCAATTGGACACCTCTTACAATGCCATGTGGAACTCTTGTAATGCGCCAAGATGCCACTTTATCTACACCAATTGACCCTCTCTATCTGCACCAAGTGGAATTCTCAACATGCACCAAGTGGCCTCTTACTACACCAAGTGGCCATCTCTATATGCGCCAAGTGACCATGTCTATCTGCGCCAAGTGTCCTTCTCAACATGTGCCAAGTGGACCTCTCTTACAACACCAAACAACCCTCTCTTTGTGCACCAAGTGAACCTCTCTTACTACACCAAGCAAACCTCTCTTACTGCACCAAGCAGCCATGTCTATGTGAACCAAGAACCCTTGTGTTTGTGCACCAAGTGGACCCCTCTTACTACGCCAAGTTCCCTTGTCTTTGTGTGTCAATTGGGCCTGTGTTTGTGCACCAAGTGAACCTCTCTTACTGCACCAAGTGGCCCTGTCTATGTGTGCTAAGCGACCCTAACTTTGTCTACCAGGCGACCTTTTCTATGTGCTAAGTGGCCCTGTCTTTGTTCACCAAGTGGACATGTATTTGTGTGCAAAGTGGCCCTGTATTTGTCCACCAGGTGTACCTCTCTTATTGCATCAAGTGGCCATGTATTTGTGCACCAAGTGGACCTCTCTTATTGCGCCAAGTGGCCTTGTCTTTTTGTGCCAAATGGTCTTGTCTTTGTGTGCCAAGTGGCCTTACCTTTGTGCACCACTTTGACCTCTCTTACGACGCCAAGTGGACCTGTCTTACTACACCAAGTGGCCCTATATTTGTGCACCAAGTGGCCCTGTCTCTATGCACCAAGTGGACCTATATTACTTTTCCAAGTGGACCTCTATTACTGTGCCAAGTGGCCCTATATTTGTGTGCCAAGTGGACCTATGTTACTGCATCAAGTGAACATATATTACTATGCCAAGTGGCCCTGTCTTTGTGTGCCAAGTGGACCTCTCTTACCTATCCAAGCGGCCCTATCAACATGGGCCAAGTAGCCCTATGTTACTATGCCAAGTGGCCCTGTCAATTTGCACCAAGTGGCCCTATAAACATACGCCAAGTGGACCTCTTTTACTATGCCAAGTTCCCTTGTCCTTATGCACCAAGTGGCCTTCTCTTTGTGTGCTAGGTGGGCCTATCAATGTGCACCAAGTGGGCCTCTCTACATACGCCAAGTGGCCATGTCTATGTGCACCACATATCTTTGTTGAGTGCGCCAAGTGGCCATATCTATTTGTGCCAAGTGAAATTGTTTGGGTACGCCAAGTGGCCATGCCTCTGTGCACCCAGTGGCCCTATCTCTATGCTCCAAGTGGCTATATCAATATGCACCAATTGGCCCTGTCAATGTGCACCAAGTGACCCTGTCATCTACACTAAGTGGCCTTGTCAACGCACACCAAGTGGCCCTGTAAATGTGTTCCAAGTGGCCATGTCTATGTGCACCAAGTGGCCATGTCTGAGTGCGCTAAGAGGCCATGTCAATGTGTTCCAAGTGGACCTCTTAATGTTCAATTCAACCTCTTAATGTAGTAATGTGACATCAGTTTGAATTCAACCTCTTAATGCTAATATAATTTGACATAAATTTCAAGTCAAACTCTTAATGTTACAATGTGACATAATATTGAATTCAAACTCAAACATAGTTAACTATCATTCAAAATCTATCAACCACAATCAAACATAGTACAAAATAATCCACCAAAGATAACCATACTCGATTTACAATCAACCATAGTTAAGCATGAAGAATTATAATCAGCCGAAGTCAACCATAGTAAAAAACAATCCATTGTAATCAAACAAGATCAATTATAGTCAACCATAGTCAATAATGGTTGACCATATCAACATGGTCTACTATAGTTAATTTAAATATTTAACCATTATCGACCATAGTCAACAATAGAAAACCATACTCAAGCATGTCCAGTCATAGTGTGCATGGCCAACCATAATTGATCTTAGTCAATAATAGTCATGATGGTCAACCATAATCAAACATGGTTACATATGGTCAACCATAGTTAAACATGGCCAACTAAAGTCAACCATGGTCATCCAAAGTCAAATGTAGTCAACCAAAGAAAACCATAATCAAACATGATCAATGAAAGTCAACCATGGTGAAACATGTTCAACCATAGCTAATCATAGTAAAACATGGTCAATGATAGTTAACCACAGTGAAACATGGTCAACCATAGAAAAATATAGCTAATTGTTGTCAAACCATAGTTAAGAATAATCAACAATAGTCAAACATGGGAAACCATAATTAAACATGATCAACCATAGTCCACCATGGTCAAACATGGTCAACAATCATCAAACCAATCAGACAATCATGATGAAACATGATCAACTATTTCCAAAAATAGCCAACCATAGTCAACTGTAATCAAACATGGCCAACCAAAGTCTATCACATTCAACCATGGCCACTCAAATTCAACCATGATCAACCATAGTCAAACGTGGTCAGCCATAGTCAACAATATTCAAGCATGGTCACAATGATGCATAACCATTGAGGAACATCACAATCCAACATAACCCTTTAAGAATGTCACAATGTGGCAAAACCATTGATGAACATTACAATCCAACATAGCCCTTAAGGAACGTTGCAATGCAACCAAGATGAAAATCTTAATTTGACATATGTTAACCAAGATGAATGTCGACATATGTCAATTCAACATAAGTCAACTAAGATGAATGTCAACATATGTCCATTCGACATAAGTCAACCAAGATAAACATAACAATTCGACATATATTAACAAGAAATAACATCCCAAAGAAACATAACCATTGAGGAACATGCCAATCCAACATCACCCTAGAGGAATGCCACAATGTGGCACATCCCTTGATGAACATCATAATACGACATAACCATTGAGGGGCATTGCAATTTGACATAACCCTTGATGAACATTATAATATGACATACCTATTATGAATGTCACATAGTAACAAAACCATAAAAAATGTATCAATTTGACATAAGTCGACCAAGATGAACATTGCAATGAGACAAAGCCATTGAGGAACATCACAGTCCAACATAACCCTTGAAGGATGTCACATGTGACAAAAACATCGATGAACGTTGCAATCCATCATAGCTCTTAAGGAATGTTGCAATGTGACATAAGTCAACCAAGATGAATGTCACAATCCAACATAGCCCTTCAAGAATGTCATAATGTGGCATAACCCTGAATGAACATTGTAATGCAACATAGCCATTAAGGAACATAGAAATTTGACACAAGTCAACCAAGATGAATGTCTCATTAGAGTAGATTTGGTGTCTAAAATAGGCCTCCTAAGGAAAATATTGCCAAATAAAAATATGACACATAATTATCTTTGACTTCTATAGATCCAGCTCAACAATTATTGCTCACTCAATTTCTTGAAACTCTATTGGTTTTTGAATTCCAACTCATCAACGTGAATTTTTCTTATAAGACCCATTTTAAACCACAAATTTTGTTAATATTTTGGGATTTGGCAGTTGTCTAGTTCTAAACTCTATTCCTAATTCATTTTTATCCAACTCTGGAACACATTGAATGTTCATGATGAATATGTTGTAGAGACACCTGATGAATCTGTTGTAGAGACACCTAAGGCATCATGGACACCAGGATTGGGTCTTCCAAAGCCACTGGAATGGCTAAATGTTTTCGGTGATCACTTACAATTCAAATTATATTGGATAATTTGAGATAGAGGATTTAGTCTAGTAAAAGTAATCAAAACATATATGCACAAGGCCCCAATTTTTGGCTTAGACATCAATGATGTGAAATAATTGGTAAATTTATATCTTCAAAAAAGGTAATGGCATCAGATTCGGGGAAGTAGACTCCAACATATTATTACGCAGTTAAATTAAGTTCTTTGTGTTTTTTCAATTTTTGGAATATACATTGAATCATATATATTTGTGATTTACGTTCTTTTATAATGATTATGCTCATGTACTTATAATTGAAGGATATAATGATTATGCTCATGTACTTATAATTGAAGGAGCATTTTTTTGTATATAATGACTTCAACGAAAACAAGGGTAGTTGCAGAGCAACAAGTCTCTGCTAAAAAGGCAGATATACCGCTTCCCTAAAGTCAGGGAGTTGCTACTCTCATATTCATAGACAAGTCTTGAAAAAAGGGAACGCAATGCAAACTAGAGTAGCCTCGCGATTTGTCTCTACTGGCCTTGGAGACGAGATACTTCATACAGGAGGTAATTATTTCTTTAAGGGGAAGTAACATGAAAGATAAGTTTCAGTTTCATTATAGCAAGGGGAAGTGATGTTGTATTATTTACGTTATTTCATAAGCATTGTCTATTTTTTTTTATAGAGAAGATACACCTTGACTTTTTAAGGAAAGAATACAAGTTGAAAACGAAAGTGACCGAAAGGATAACCAAAAGTTACTCATTACCGAAAGTGACCGAACGGTGAGGAGATATATTTTGGCTTTGACACACTAATTATTGCTTTGATCTTCTATAATTCGAATTATTGCTTCATAGTTGGAAAATGCTAACCATCCATAAAGTAACATACCGAGCAGATAGGGGTCAATAAATGAAATAGGGGTTAAAATATTCATTATTGCAAAGATAAGGCTCAGTTTCGGTACCAAGTATGATTAGTTAATCAAGTTTTTGAACCCCACCGGTGCAATGCTGTTTCAAATTCCCTTACGGCTCTCTCCCATTCATTGATTAGCCATCAGCAGCTCAGTTAACAACGGCTAGCTAACGGTTTCATGCAGCAAGTAAAAATGACACGGAAGCTACTAGGTGGTAGTGATCTTTGTTAATGCATTCGTGTAGTGAATAAACGTTTGGTTTCTTTATTTGAATGGGTTCTATGTGCCGTGAACAACGGGTGCGTGGGGCTGAGAGCTATACCTTCTTATCAAGAGCAAGTTTCTATAGCACTGTTCCAGTGGTGAATGACAATGGCAGAAATTCCCTTGGCATGTATTGCACAGCCGAATTAAATTGCGAATTAAATTGTGTTGTAATTTAGGATTGGCTTATATATGTTTATGTTGGATGGAGTCTGACAGAGAATATTAAAATGTGATATTTACGTCGAAAAGTGTATACTTATTGGAGATGGGTACAACTAATTGTTGATAACTTTTTTGAGTTTATAAATGTATCCGTTAACCTGTTTACTTTTTAACATTTCCCTAATCATATTAAAAAATTACTGTAACATCATATGATTGTCACATTTAAATGATTAACTTTTGAAATTCTTTCATTTCTCATTCTCTACCTGTTTTGCGGCATTCATCAACCGCTAACTCGTAGCTGTGCTAGTATATACACAGATAGAAATAGACTTCTGCAACTTCGAGTGATGAAATTATGGTTCTTGTTTCTGTAAAATATAATTAGAATCTGAAAAAAAATTGATTGATTTATGTTCATACACTGATCCCGAATAAACGTTAGTTGATTTAAGATTTTCAAATATTGTTACTAACACACTATTATTAATCTTAACGCCAATGTTTATTAATAAAAATGCTACCTGGTCATGTCTAGACTCCACATCGCATCACAAAACACAACGAATAGGCGTCCACAACAAAGGTCGAGGGGAATTGGGTTTCAAAATCGATGGTGTGCATCTTCCTATGGTTGTTGATTAAATTTTATAAAAGGTTATAGACCAGAAATTGACGATTCATATCAATGCAATGGTCCTCTAACACAATCAACGACTACAACATGTTTACATGTCATATAATTGCATGGATTTTTGTAGAGAAACGCTTTACGAGGTAGTTATATTTTTTTATAAAAAAACAAGGTAATACATGATTTTCCAGACAATCACTGGTGTTGGCTCTCCGTGATTTCCCACGTGCTCTACCAAGTTTTGCTCCAAGCCCAGGTGTTGCTCCAAAGCAATGTTGGTGTATTACATGGAATGTAGTAGCCATGCATCACTTCCACTTGGTTTGCATGCATGCTGCAAGTGCCTCTACTCCACTTGGTTTGCATGCATCACACCCACCTGGGTTCAATCTTCGTTTGGGTTCAATCCTTCCTTTGTAATTCTCAACATGGGTATGTTGTATAGGGGTAACTAGGATGTAAGGATATCATGTATGGTGAGATAGCATGGCAGGAGGTAAGGAAACCACATAGCATTTATGGTGAGATAGCATGGCAGGAGGTAAGGCAACCGCATAGCACATTCAACAACTTTTTTCTCTGGCTTGGGAAATATGGGCCACGCAGAGTACCCTCTACATAGAGAAAAGCTTGACATTAGGGCGCGAGAAGGTTGTATTTCTCTATTACCTAAATCTGCATTATACCACTCTCCATTAATGTAATCTTAGTTTTTTTTTTTAACCCGGAAGGGTTTTCTCAAATGCTATGAATTCAGAAGGGTTTATTCTTTGTGGTGCAGATGTTATTGCTTTCATCAATATAAGTTCAAATTCCATCAAGTAGTAATGCATGTCATCGATTGAATGTAATTCAACATTAAACTTTATTCTAGTTCAAAGAGAGAAAATGTGAAAATAGGTGTCTTGAATATTTTAGGAACATTACCAAAAAACATTACGCTCAGGCTACCCACCATTTACTGATTATTTTTCACTATTATTTTCAAGAGTGACCATCTATTTGGAAGCCCGTGATTTTTCTGCAATGTCCTTGATGTGCTCAAAGACTCGCTCTGCATTCTTCATAATCACAAACATATTACGAAGCAAAGCAAGCAGTCAAGGTATAAGCAGTGAAGGCATGGATTACGGAACAATTGGATTTGGAACTGCATTTACAGGCTATGAAACAATAACTACAAGAGAAAGGACAGGAGCACAGAATCAAAGGGGCTACAACTATCTAACAATTGCGGAAGGCTACCCACAACCCAAAGAAAGAATGATGCAACTAACCAGGTAACCTACTGGTTTTGCTTGGTTTTGCTGGTTTTGCAGGTTAGCTCTGCACTGGGTCTGGAAGCGAGCGGGCTATCGTTTCTATGGGTGATTCCTTGGGCACGGTAACAGTCAGAACCCCGTCCTCACAACTGGCAGAAATCGCATCCAAATTGGCATCACTGGGAAGCACAATTTTTCTAAAATACTTGGAGGGCTTTCTCTCCATGCGAATGTATTTGGTATCCTCGTCATTTTCCTTGCGCTTTCGCTTCCCCCTGATGGTCGTCAACACATTCTCATCCTCAAGCTTAACCTGCAAAACAGATACACACAGGAATTCAAGCAAGCCTTTAGATTCGATTCACGGTTGGATGAAAATGTCAATAGACAAAAAAGAAAGAAAAGACAGAAACCGACCTTAATGTGGGAGCTCTTGACGCCATGCATGTCGGTAACGAAGGAGTAGGCCTTCACATTCTCCGGAGCGATGGCCTTGGTGTTGAGGACGTAGCTTTGGGCGGACCCAAGTGAAAATACGCTCTTTACTCCAGGGAAGTAGCAGTGTTGGGATGGATGAGGAGTCTGTCTAGATGAGTGCAAGCACAACGGCGGGAAAACACAACGACAAAGACAACTGAAAGGCTCTTACAGAGACAAGGAGGGGCAAGCACAACGGGATAGTCTTCATAGTGGAGAAGAGAGAGGATTGCATGTTATCCTCATGTCGATAATACCTACAACCATATTGCAACAAGACGGACAGCCACGAACCTATGAGTGCTAGCATAATGATCGAGCTTACTCCAGCTTCACACTATAATGATTACGAGCTTATATGGAATTAGAACACATATCATAACAATATAAAATTTAATGCTAGACCTATGTCTAGCATTACTTCACTTCTCAAAAATTTAGTGAGCCATGGTGTGTTTTAATCAAAGTTTTCCGGGACAATGTGACTATATGCATCGAAATGAGGTCAAATAAGGCCTCAAATTTTCCTATTGAAAATAAACTAGCATAGCAGCAAAATAGCTGCTGGTGAACGCCGAAAGGCTGAGAAGATGAAATAAATCTTTAAAAGAATATATTAAATTTTATTATCTATTAACAAATAAACTGTTGGGCTTCATTTATCTGGTGTTAATATTTTAATTTCTGTTAATCACTTATGTGGCAATCAGTTAGCTATCAAAGTAATTTTTAAATATGATTAGGTAAATGTAAAAAAGTAAACACATAAACTGATGTCTTTATAATAGCTAGGAAGTTAATGATTGAAATCACAACCATTTATTTTGTGTGACTACTAAGAATATTCCAGCCATATTTAATCCTGTCCATAAAAAACTTATTAAGCACTAAACCCCTATTAAATCTGCCCATTGTCAATAGGTGTACGCCTTTCGACGTAAAAATTATTGTAAACGTTTGATTGGTAGAGAAAAAGTGCAGTGTTGAAAGACTTTGATTAAATTGTTTCATTTACATTGGTTAACATGCATAGACCTAAAAAACGATTATTAATAGTCCCTGGCCCAAAGAGCAGCGACTAATAATAAGAGGAAGAGGACCATCTAAGTTCAAGAATTTTAAATTTTACAATCCCATGTGCCAAAGTTTGTGTATGCATGGAGCTCGAAAAGTGTAGCAAGAGAAATTATGCCAAAAAAGGGCTCATTAGCATATCATCAAAGCCAAGGATTTCGAGCCCAAGACTAATTCACCTTTTTATTGTAAATTTGCACTTTTTGGGTGTAAGTAAAATGTAATAATCTTGAGTTCTTTTGCAAAGTTATGAAACAAAAGATAAAAATGAAGGGGATTTTTTACAAAAGACAAAGGTGATGCAATATAAAATTTATTTAAAATTCTTGGTTAGAAAATGATGAAATTATAGAAAGGAAGAGATTTAATTCAAAAAGGCCAAAGAGAAAGAAAGCTACAAGGTCCAAAATATTTCTTTTAAAATTTCTTTATACCCTTGTTAGGGAGGGGGTCTTCTTGTAAAATTTTGGTAAATTTCTTTGTAAAATTCTACTGAGGAGAAGTCATTGGTGACCGAGTTGTTTTTAGACAAATTTTGATTATGGATCCTTGAGGTGTAGAACTTCTTCTACTACTTTGCTAAGTTTTGGAATTTTTGTAAGGATGTTCTTTTATAGTGTAGACTATTCTCCTATATAAGTAATGTATCTTGATCTTGTTTATTTCTATAACTATTTGTTTATAGTATTAAGGATAGTATTATAATCAGTTGTTCATTTTCAAACTTTTGTAGAATGCATATGGTTACTTATATTTATGTTCTTGTTTACGCGGTAACTTCTTTTTAAGGGTAAAAGAAATGATATATCTGGTCCTATGTTCATATATTTGGTTCTATTAGGTTGTCCCAAGTATCATTCTGCATTTTTCACATTAATGTGGTTGCATTTCATTTATTGCATCTCAAAAAACTCTAAATAGTGGACCGAGCCACAATTGGTAAAATACCAAATCAATAATACTTGTTGTAACAGAATCTTGATTGGTTCCTATAACGTACCTAGTCGCCTCGGTACCCACTGGGATAGTGGGGTACTCGGAAATTTTCTCCAGTTTCCACAAAATTCGTCATACTATTAAACTACAATACCATATATTTATTCTTCTATGCCATATAATGCAAGTATATATGCAAAATTATATTCATACTCATGCAATTCATATAAACATACATAAATATAATACATTGAGCTATTATTTAAGAAAACAACAATTTAACCCATTTTCATACATACTAAACAATATAGAATCACCAATAATAGAACCCTTATCTTTAATAATAAAATACACCAACTAGATGCTGACGTGGGATGTTTCTTCTAGTCGTAGGCACTATTACACCAATTATTTCTATAGAGGGCACCCACATGTTGGGGAAATGAGTCCACAAGGACGAGCAAGACTTTCTCAACCCAATTCCCACTAATTTCTCAACCTATTTACTGATGCAACCATTCCAATCAGTAGCTATTTTTTCCCCCTTCAGTCTGTACAACCCAGAGAACTCCCCTTCTTTGAAATGCATTCTCTCAGGTTGTCACACCCCTTTTCCTGGGCTCCAGCACAGAACGACTAGGAAAATCTCAATGTTGGGATCTACATAGATGCTTAGTATAAATTTTCACAATAGTCATACAATTCATCCCCCTTACAAGCTTGGCTCCCATTCTCTTGCAATTCGTACCAGTGGCATGAAGGTAGAGAGATGGATGGAATAATGGATAGAATGATGGTAGAAAGATGGGAAACTCTACAAAATAAAGGATTATGTATGCATGTATCTAACTTCCGACTTGACACTCAAATAAGTCATCTCGAACTACTTATTCATGTATCTCAAGCTTGATATGATTTGTACATAAGATAAGGTAAGGACTTTGGGTTATAATAAAATTTTATATTACTCTTGACTTTAGCCCCTTTGGACCCATTAGCCCCCTCTAGTTCCTCTCTTGTGGAGTCATATCCCTCCATTGTTTTAGTCCCCCTTGTCTCGTGACCAATGATGTATTTTTATGTATTTATAAATTTAATTTACATCATTTACATTCCTTGGCCCTCAGCCATGCTATTTGTCTCACATCCTATTTCACATATTTACATTACATTACATTGTGGGGATCAAAATTGAGGTGTTACATTCCCCTCCGCCTTATTTTTTCACTGTCCTTAGTGCACATCACCTTACATATGTTCATATATATACAATTTTTACATCAAAAATTCAAAATAGATGTGGGTATGCTTCTTGCATTGCATATTCTAGCTCCCAAGTCATGTCTTTAGGGTCGTAGTAGGTCCACTAGACCTTTACCTACTTGATGGATTGTTCTAGAGAAACTTGAATTTCCATTCTAGGATACGCATTGGCTCTAGATGAAATTTCCCTTCTAGCTCCACATGAATCATAGTCCACTCAATGACATGGTTAGGATCATGCACATACTTTTTCAATAAAGATACATTATGTACATGCATGGATGCAGGTAATGCAAGCACATAAGCAATTAGTCCTATCCTATCCATATCTCGAATGGACCACAATATCTTGTTGCCAACTTGGGACAACTTCCCAACTTTAGATAACTTTTCTTTTGTTTAACTTTCAGGAAAAAAGGTTCTCCCACTTGGAACTCTCTAACTATTTTGCCCTTGTCTGCATAGATTTTCTCTCTATCCTAGGTTTCCTTCAAGTTCTCTTTAATTTTAATCATTTTCTCTTTCATATCCTTGAGCATTTCAGGCCCAAGAACTACTCTTTCTACTGGATTATCCCAACTCACTAGAGTGTTGCACTTTCTACCATACAATACTTCAAATGGACTCATTTTCAATGATGCATGATACCCATTGTTGTATGCAAATTCTCCTAAATAAAGATAATGTTCCCATTTAGATGGTTTGTCCATATACATTCTCAACATGTCTTCAATTAATTGGTTGACCCTATTTGTCTTCTCATCTGAGTCTGCATGATATGATGTATTAAAATTTAAATTTGTTCCAAAACATTTAAATAATCCCTTCCATAAATTTGATGTGAACTTGGAATCTATGTCTGAAATAATTGCCTTAGGCACACCATGTAGACTGCAAATTTCCTTTATCTAAATATCAACAATGTTGGTTTCCTTGTGAGTTAACTTCATTGGAATAAAATAGGCTTCCTTTGTGAGTTTATCCACCACTACCATGATGGAAACAACTTCACACTTCCACTCAAGAATGGGCAATGTCAATAGAAATCCAATTGGATGTTATGCTCAACCTTTACCTTTCGACACTCCATGTATCTAGATATATATTTAGCCACATATCTCTTCATATCTGGCCAAAAATATTGGCTTCTTATGGATGCAATTTTATAATGATATTGTGGGTGTCCAACATAAGGAACATTATGCATTTCTTCTAACATCAAATTTTTTAATTTTTGAAAATTAGGAACATAAACTTTGTTACTATGCAATAAAACCCCATCCTATTCTAGTTGATAGTATTTATATTTCTATTGCAATTTACCTTGTTGTATTCTTTCCTTATTTTGTAAATAAAGATGGTATGATTTTATAGCCTCTAGAATTCTGATTTTCAAATCTGTCTTGTACATTCTTAAGGTTGTAGCATGCATTTCATGCACCCTCCTACTGAGTGCATCTACCACTTTCTCCTTAAATTTGATATGTTTTATATCAAAATCATATTCATTGATCAATTCTAGCCATCTAGCTTGTCTAGCATTTAATGTTGACTATTCAAAAAAATATTCCAGAACACTATGGTCCATCCTCAACTCAAACTTATTTCCCATGAGATAATTCCTGCACATTTTTAAAGTATGAATTATGGATGACAAATCTAAGTCATGTGTGGAATAGTTACTCTCATGCTCTTTCAATTTCCTTGACTCATAACATACTACATGCCCATTTTGGGTAAGGACTCCACTAAGCCCTTCCCTGCATGCATATGTGCACACATCAAAATTCGCATTCGGATCAACACTGTTTAAAATTGGTGCACTTGTAATTAATTCCTTCAAAAGATGAAAATTCTCTTCACACTGACAGTTCCATTCAAATTGTATCCTCTTCTTTTGTGAAGAAGTTATTGGGTGAGAAATCTTGGAAAATCCTCCAATAAATATCTTGTAATAACCTACAAGTCCCATGAAATACCTAACTTATGTTACATTCCTCGATGTTTCCCATTCTTTGGTTGCTTTAATATTTTCTAGATCCATTGCTATGCCTTCCTCAGAAATGATATGGCCCAAATAATGGATCTAACTTCGGTAGAATGAACATTTGCTCAGCTTGGAATATAGGTGATTCTCTCTTAACACTTGTAACACCATCCTCAAGTGTTTCTCATGCTCTTCCTCTGAATTAGAATAGATAAGTTTGTCATCCAAGAAGACTATGACAATCTTATCCAAGTAATTTATGAATATGTCATTCATCGGGAACATAAATATAGCTTGTGTATTTTTTAATCCAAATGGAACCACTACAAACTCATAGTGCCCATACATGGTTCTAAAAGTTGTCTTACTTATAACTTCATCTTTGATTCTCACTTGATGGTATCTTGATCACGGGTCTATCTTGGAAAATACATTTTCTCCTTTTAGTTGATCAAAGAGATCATCAATTCTAGGAAGAGGGTACTTGTTCTTCATTGTAACTTTATTTAGTTGACCAAAGTCAATGCACATCCTCAAGGTCCCATCTGTCTTCTTCACAAAGAGAACTAGTGCTCCCTATTGTAGGGGTTAGTGAACTCTGTCAACTAGACATGACAGTCAACCAAGTCAAACATGTAAGTTAGTCAACTATCTAGTCATGTATGTAATTCGGTCGATCACCCAGTCGGGTCGACCGACCGAGGCAGTTAGATAGTTCCAACTTCCTTGTAACTAAATTTACAATAATAAATATGTGTTTATGTAATAGAGAAAAGAAGGTTGTTTTATCATAATATCATGTGCATATTGTTGGTCTCTGTACTACTTCTTCTATTCTTTTATGTACGTCTATGTGTGTTCTTGTATATTAATGCATTGTGTATATTTCTCTATGTGAAGCACTACTAATAATATATCCATACATTCCCCTATATTACAACGTTTGTTCTATTTTCAATACTTATGAACTTGAGCATGTAAAATAATGCACACATAGATGTTGAGATTGGAAGACATACATGAGCGGTGGGAGAATGAGATTAACAATTATATCAAAAATTATGCAAGGACTGACTCTGTTTGAGGCACAAGCATAATTCTTCATAGAAATTCATGAGAAATTCTTTGAAGCTATTCATGAAGCATTATTCAAGTACATCAACCAACCTTCTAATGCGTAAACTTACTCTGGATGAACAATTGATGTTGAAAATAACCAATGAAAGTTGAAAAAACCTACATGAGTGGGTTGAGAGAATTGCTCAAGATTATATTGAAGGAACAAGCAATTGAAGACAAAAAATAATTCGACACGGTTAAATATAAATTATGCATTTATCTTCACGATAGTTTCCTTTGTATTGTACCTTCTCTGTTGCATAAGTTATTGTTAGATAAGGGAGTTGAGAATATTTTGGAATACCGACCTCTTCTCAGCACACCGCAACTAAATTCCAACTAGGAGAGGAAACCAAGAGACTGGGAATATTTTCTAGAATTCGACTACAAAGATATAATAGTTTCCTACAAAAATGAGCATGGAAACTTTGGCTAAAATCATTGAATTTGAGTAAGTCGAGTCAACGATGTGGGGGTCTATGTTCCATGAGATGCCATATTCTAAACTGAACACACCGAAGAGAATAATGTCAGAAGTAAGGAGGAATATAACTAAAAGAAGACATATGCTATAATCAAAGAGGAAGACTGCACGTCATTAAATGTAGATTCATAAACCCTCACTCGACATTCCAAAATTGGAGCGAGACAAAATGAAAAAGAGGAGAGATGAAATGTGTAATGCAAGGGATCCCCAGAGTTAAAATAGAAATAAATTATAGGAATGGTAGATCATTGGAGCACGTGAGCAGTCTGAGTTTGTAATTGTTCAAACATATTTGGCAATAGAGGCATCCCCGACAATTCCCGAGAGGAGAAAAAGTCTATAATTGTAGAGGAAAGAAATGACGCCCTTCAACTAATAGACACATTCAAAAGTATGGATGTTGATGACTTGGGACCCACGATACATCAATACCCCATTAAATATCTTAGCTTGCATATAATATACTTCCTCCATAAGAGGCTTCATATAGATCCTTAATCTTCCAAGGTGTGGTACAAAATAAATTAGAACGACAACATGCATGGTAGAATTTTGATTGAAATTCCATAAATAAATCAAATTCACGAAGAGGATGTACTCCTCCATAGTAAATATCTCACATAATCACCCCCCTTGTCTAATCTACTCATATAAGAAGAAGAATCTAAATCAACAGACAAACGAGATTAACTGACCTCTCCTTTTGAAAGACGGTCCGTCGAATATATAGACAAGAGTTTCTAGATGGATTCAATAACCCCAACAAATGAAGAAGTTGAAATACTAACTGAGCACAAACTGACTAAATTTCAACAACTGATTGTGCCAATCAATTCAATCACTTAGCAATTGACTCCCCAAGTCGAAGTAAGACTGACCTCCTATTCGACTTCTCTGATAAATCAATAAACACAAACTCTTCCTATTGTTCCAAGTTCAAAGCCTCTGAATAAAACCAAGATGGGTCTAAATCACATACCTTTTTATGAGGGAGATGGGGATCCCAAATGGCACTAGTTTGTTTGTGAGAAATTTTGGGATGTTGTCGACGTTACAGACAAAGATAAAAAAAAATGGCACAGTTTAGTTCAAAACTACGAGCCAGAGAACTCACTTGGTTCATGAATTTCACGGAAAATAAAATACAGTCAAAAGAAAAAATTAAGAAAAACTTACGTTCTTCAAGGCTTAGGGCATCAGACACCTGGAAGCACAGAAGCTCAAATAAATCAAACAAATCCTAGGAGAAACATTACGTGAGTATGACAAAATATTTAAAGATCTGCTCAGTCAAATATTGTATGTTATTGATGGAAATCTCCTAGTTCAGTGGTATGTCGCAGGATTACTATAGAAAATTTTAGCACCACTAAGAAAGAATGGCATCCAAACATGCGAAGAAGACTTGAAAAAGAATCAACATATAGAAACAGACAATGATGAACTATTGACTTCCTTGTCACTTGAAACAAGATTAGAAGAAAAGAGGGAAATTTTACAACAATCTTTAAAGAGCGTGACCACGAGGTGAAATGAACTCTAGTGCACCCTTTGTTCAAATGAAGGGAACACAAAATACTACTATAAATTTAGTGATGCACTAGAAAGAGATACCAACATTTGTTGAGTCAAAATTGAAATATGTTGCGACATTTTTCAATTTATGACAAATCACAAAACCAGAGAATGTTCACGCAACTTGAAAAACACCAGACTGAAGTGGTGCCTTATATGTGAAGAAAATAGCCACTCAATGCAAGAATTTCAATTGAATGGGTGGAATAAGATGGATATTATACAATATATCACACATAGGCAACTGAAAAAAATGACAACCAGGGAGATGGAAATGGATACCAAGGTCATGGTAGAGGTGGTTATCAAGGCAGAGGAGGTTTTAGAGGAAAACGTAGTCAAGGAGGTCGAGGACGTGGTCAAATTTTATTTTATTGCTTCAACTTTTGGAAAGAATACCATATTATCCCCGACTATCCCATTAAAGACAAAACTGACCTAAAATTTTGTAATATATGTGGAGTGGGTGATCACTCGCTTGAAGATTGTCCAATAGTTTTAGAAAAAGTAATGAATAAAAGGAATGTAAATATTCTATACACTATGCCAAAACAATAAGTTCTCGACTCAAAGAATATTCACATCTCCATAATATCAAGAGAAGGTCGAGATAACTACATGAACAAAGAATCACCAGTTTGAAAATTGGGGAATCAAAGTACCTACCCAAACCTGGATCGAGAAGATAAACTATTGCAGAAAGCACTGAATTTTTTCAAGAATATTGATCAAGATAAAGTGAGTGGAAGTAAGGGAAGACAATAGAATACAACAACTACTAAATATAATATCCTATATGAGTTCCTACAATTTTTAAAAGAGAAGCAGTTGGTTGGATGACTTATCGACTTGGTCAACGTTCTAAGGGAATATAAGGAAGATCACCAACCATACAAAATCCTTCGACAGTTATCACAAGAAAAACATATCGACGACTACAACCCCCAAGTCGACCTTGAAATCAAAGGTTATATGGTTTGATAAGTCGTCATCTATTTGTGTTCACAAGTTAATATCTTCTCTGCAATCCAAGGAAATAACTTGGAAGACCTACACTGGAACCCACAATGAATTACTTGAAGTTGGCGGATCAAATATTCATAGAACTAATTGGAACACTTAAAAATGTGAAAACACACATAATGGGAATTTTGATGGAAATCAACTTTGAAGTGATCGAGTTGGTTGAAGGTATCCCTATGTAACCCACATTAGTAATCTTTGATCTTGGGATATGTTAGTCACCATTAATTTTTTTATGTGAAATCAAGATTTCAGGATCTAGTGAGACACTAAACTGGTTTGGAAGCCTGATAAACCAAGGAAGCGGTTAAATATGGCAGGAAATAGCTAAATCTGGAAGGAGTGCTAAGTTGATGGGGCCCGACGCGTCACAGATCGTGACCTCTCAAGATCGACGGTCGAGGATGATTTCGGGGGGAGAAACTATGCGAAGGTTAATTTTGGAGAGCGGGCCAAAATTTAAACTGTGGTTTTCATTCAGGTATATGTGGTGACACCAAGTGCATTTCAGGGTGAAAAGTGGGTTGCCCCAAACCACTTCCTCATGCCCCTGAAATTTGGAAAAGTATAAAAGGGAATTTGTTATTTATTTTATTATTATTTCGAACACTGGACCATTTGAACCTTGGCACGACCACCTTCTTTCAATTGCATCTCAACAGTACATCAATTGCACGCCATTTCCACTCGTTTCCAGGTAATTTTCATCACAACCATGGATCCTATTATAACCTCAGTAACTAAACAAGATCCTTTGGAGAATGAATAAACCCTAATTGACCGAGATTCAAATGTTTTTGATACCGAAATCACCATTTTACCCATCTCTGTGTCCAGAAGAAACCTGCCCGATAAAGTAGGAAGGTGTATATCATTCCTTGAAGCAATCTAGGCCACCATAGTCCCTTATGTTGTCGAAATCGCTTTCCCTTTTCCCGAATTTATAGGTTGGTGCGTCGAACAATATTCACATAAAGAAAGAACATTATAAACGAGGGTCTGAGGTCATGTGTAGGGTAGAGAGTCTATCAATTTGAGAGTCCCTCAGTATACCCGAGTCTTTTTCCGCAAATTATGAACATTTCAATGAAGAAAATCTAATTAGGGTATACATAGAATGTCCATCAGAGGTCTGAGATCTATTTTTACAAACAATTGTCAAACCAAAACATTTTTCAGAGGGCCTATCTTTGCCAATGAATGTGAGTATAATGGTTATTGAAGTCCAATGGGTGTGTTCCCTTTTGAGTCAAGTTTTAGGTTTAGACAATGAAAACCATGTGGTTGAAGTCATGCTCGATTTCCTTTTGACCTTTTTTAAGTCAAAGTCTATTCTGTCAGTCTGCATCAGTTTTGATCAATTCATAGATGATAATATCCATAAACAACTAGTGAATTTTTGCTCTCTAAGGCATTTCAGATACCACACCTATCTACTGAAGATTTTCCTGGAAACCAATAAGAGAGAATTTCCTGAAGCAACATTTGTATCAATCGAATGTAAAAGGATTACATTTCTTATCTTCATAAACAAAGTCATGTCCAGAGTTTACAGTTTGATTTTCAACACCATCCTACCTAGAGTTTTGTATGACACGAGGAGCTATCTACAATCAAATCCAGAGAACAAAGTGGGGAATTGGGTACTATTCATGAACTCAACAATAATATGGGTTTATGGTTGTCATGAATCCCCCTATCTATTTCCTATTGTTATGACCCCTAGAATATTTTCCCTTGAATTCATCAGGCAAAGAATTATATCTGAGACAAAGAATTTCCTAAATTTGCGCAAAGCCTCCAACCTCAAGTTCCCTTTTATCATTAGCCCCTTCATTGCCAAAACTAGATCATGCTTATCTCAAATTCAAGCAAATATCAAAGATTTTTTTTTTTCACAACTACAGGGAAGAATATATGATCCACACCAAATTATATCCAAGAGAAGATTCATGAACAAACAAACCCCTTATGAGCATGAACAGGTTGAAGGTTTTGATAAGATGGAAAATCTAGAAGTCTGTGTTGATATGGAAGAAATATTGCAACCAAATCAAACACAACAAGTGGAGGCAACCCTGCAACAAATTCAAACACAACAAGTGGAGGAAACCTTGCAACAAATTCAAACACAACAAGTGGAGGAAACCCTGCAATAAAGTCAAACGCAACAATCTTCTCAGAGATTGATAGTCAAAGTTCATAGGATGAGTGTTTACAACAAGAGAAGCAGTTCAGAGGCCATGGGAACCATTGATCAATAGACTGCTCCTAAGAATATGAATATTACACAATCTCCATAGATATTGGATTTAGAGGAGGAAGATCCTAGAGAACAAGTAAATCTGGATATGATGGAAAGTGGCACTAGCACTGTAGAGGTTGAAAATAAAAGAAAAATAAAAAGTGAAGGTGGATCAAGAAACTTTAGCAGCAAGAAACACATATTTGATAAAACATATGAGGAAACTTATCAATCTAAAGAAGATTTGGGAAAACATTATGCTGAGAAGGGAAACATAGCTCTGGGTGAGATGAGGGATTTAGTCCCTGAAGTGGAAAAGGTTTCTCAACATAAATATTCTATGTTCACAGTAAGGGATGTTTAAAGAGGACCTTTAACATTGCATATGTAGATGAAGAAAAAGTATCTGAGATAAAGATAAGGTATGACAACATCAGTGATCCATACAAGGTCAAATTCCATAAGAATACCAGTGATATGTTGTATTCTGATTACCTAAGTTTAAGCTTGAAGAATTCAAAGCCATCATCTTATGAAATGAAATTGGAAGGGAAGTTAAGGCAAGAAAAA
>ML845666.1:13649-25542 GCA_009831015.1 Picea engelmannii | reverse complement strand
TCTTGGCGCATAGACACTCTGACAATTTACTGCTCCTCGGTGACTCCAAGCTCATTATAGACTGGTTGAAAGGCGAGGCAGATTTCCATGTAGCAGCCCTCAATAGCTGGAAGGAACGGACCAAGGACGCAACTCTTCTCTTCAGAAATCTCAACTTCCAGCATATCTTCCGGGAAGCAAATAATGAAGCAGACACGCTCTCAAAAAAAGCTCTCCACCTTACCCCAAATCAAATTCATTACTCTTTTTGGGTGGACGGGCATAAAGGCATTACACACAAGTTAAATCTTTGAAAGTTTTTCTTATTAGTATATTCCAGATCATTGGTTTTTTAATGTTTGTTGTGGGACCATAGACATAATCGAACCAAGTAGCGGTGGCATTGTTTTGATCCGAGGTTGATTTTTGCGATCTCCGTATTGTATACATTTATATCCTTTTGAATATAATGAGTAATTTTTTCTCGTGAAAAAAAAAAAAAGGCTTTAATTTTACTATTCTTATGACCATTTGTTATATTATTATTTATACTATGTACCTTATGCATTAATAGTATCATTATTACTTATCGTTATATGCAATTTTTTTTAATTAATATTATATATTATTTATTATTAATTTTTAATTTGCTTATCAATTAAGTTTAAGTATTAATTATCCTTATAAACAAGATGCATTAATAGTACAATTATTACTTATCATTAATATTACTTATTACATATAGAAACTATTAATTAATATTACATATTATTAATATTATATATTAGAAACTATTAATTTTTAATTTGCTTATCAATTAAGCTTAAGTATTAATTATCCTTATAAACAAGATGCATTAATAGTACAATTATTACTTATCATTAATATTACTTATTACATATATGTAGAAACTATTAATTAATATTACATATTATTTCTTACTTAATATTACTTATTATTAAATTAGTAATTTACTTATCAATCAAACTTAATTATTAATCAACCTTAATTTTACTTATTAAATTATATTAATTATTAAGATATTCCATTTTAATTTGTATTAATTACTAATATGCATTGAGATTGCCTACTTCTCAACCTATTTAAGTATACTAACACTCTATTTACCATTTAAATCTATTATTCCATACTTTAATTAATCTATATACCAAACATCTATTATCTCTTCATATGCGTAGGATTTCAATTTAGGTTTTTAATAGTTCTCTTAAGGTTTTCTCTTTCTAATCTAGCTAAAGATGAATCTAGTTTGAGGATTCAAAATGTCGATGACAAAATCACTTCAACTGTGGGTAATCCAAAAAATCTTTATCAAAATCCTCACCGCAGTAATCTAAAAAAATAATTACAAGTTATTATCCTCTACATCATATTTCCAATGACTATTCTTATTCCCCAATCTGATCCCTAAGCTGAAATTTATAGCTTCACGAAAAATCCATTTTTACCCCATTTATGCATTTGCTTCACTAGTGAAATTTTACTAAAAGGCCAATTTCTGTCAACCACAAAAGAAAACATATCAAGAACCAATACAATTTTTGTATTGGGCACTGATAACAATAATAATAGTGAACACACAAAAACCTTCATCTTCTCCATCTGTCACTCCAGTAATATTCTACAACAATATGGAATCTGCAACTCTATCCTTTTTACAATTTTCTTTCCAGACTTACATTTTTTTAGAAAAACTAGCTATCTATCAATATGTGCACTTATGGGAAAACTTCACTAAACCAATTTTTTCTATCTTGACGAGTATTCAAAATGTCGAATAAATAAAAATTTCTAGTTTTGTGATCTGGGATCACTTTTCCTCCTCTGAAAATCCCAAAAAGTCTGGCATGTAATAATGGATTTTGGCCTATTTCAACATCCCCATTCCAAACCACTTAGAATTTATTCAATTCCTTCATGGGTTATTTCCATGTCTTCATTTTGGACTCTCTCCAAATATTTCAGATCAGTTTGGATCTCTGTCACTGAATTGGACCCAGAACTTTAAAAACCATTGTTTTACAATTTATGACAAATCCAAGTAAAAATGGACAGTGGCCCTCGCTAACACTTTTTATCCCTCCTTAATGTGGACAAAAACCAGAAGTTTCATCTCAATCCGAGTCAATATTCTCCATTTATTGAAAAAATAAGAAAATGATCCATATTTGTTTTTTTTTGAAACTTTAGGACAATTTTGCCTATGTGGCAATACATTGACATGGCTGATGATGTGACACCATGATTCCACATGGAACCCTGAGAGGATTCCATGCCAGTTCTCCAGCCACCTCACCTTCCACGTCATCCTCCCTCTCTTTAATCTGCCTTACCTTCACACTTAATATAAAAATAATTTATTAAATATGAGACCCACCTGTACCGGCTGCCACATGGCACCACTGTAGTGGCCTATGTTACTGGTGGGGTCCACCTGCACACCTTACCTCCAATGTGCAACCTTTCCCCACCCCAGATCTATCAACAAATATCGGGGGAGGATCAACGATGGGGAGGCCATGTCGCATCACCAACATGCACGAGGGTTAACACCCCCTCCATGGTGAGACACTCTAAAACAACCATGGTATGTGGTACATTTTTAGTGGTGTCACATCTCTAAAGGCCTTTGGAAAAAAAACCTTGTGAGTGATGTGATACCATTTATGGTATCAGGTTATACCATGTTGCTCATGTGGCTCCCATGTCACCTACAGAACCTACCACTGTGCATTTCACACCTTGCCACTGTGCCTTTGTTCCATTCCATCTCACCACCACATCATCGCCACATCACCTTTCCTCCACGCCATGTTGACATCACGGTACTATTTTTTTTTTCAAAATTTTTCAATTCCCCCCAAAATTCATATTTTCAAGAAATGATGTTTAGGTGTCCCAACACTCGCCGCTTCACCCTCTACGAAAATCACAACCTGTAAATTGGCCCATATGGCCCAAGAATTGCAAATGATTCTTTGATACTTATCTGTAACGTACTCAATATCATGAAAATGAAAACTGTTCGCTCTGATACCAATCTGTGACGTACACATCACCAACAAACCTAAAAGTTTTGATCTGAAACTGATTTGTAATGTACCCATCTACTTGGGTACCTCTAAATTCACCTTCTTGGACAATTTACAAATTTATGTTACCATTCTTTAAATCAAGAAGCCTGATACATGTGCATGCAATTAACAAGAACTTGCTAAACCATAAAATAAAAGAATACAGGCTATGCATAACATTAATCACAAACAAGCATGATATAAACATATATATTGGAGATAATAAATACACAACAAAGTATAAATTACAAAGAAAACACAGAGAGCACATATCTTTTCAAATAAACATTCACCAACTGGCTGCAGATGTCAGATGTTCCACCCAACCATAGACATTGTTGTTCTAGATCTCAATAGCAGGTCACCCCTGATCCAAGGCTATGAATCCACAAGGATGGGTCCTAGGATGAATCTAAAACATATGAAAATTAGCCAACATGCTCTCACAGTTTTCCCAACCACATAAAAATCCTAGTTTACCATCTCTCTTCCCCTTTAGCCTGCAAAACCAAAAGAAATGAACCCATTTCTTTGCAATGTAGTCCCTCAGGTTGTTCCACTTATTTTTCAGGGATCCAATCCTATTGGTCAAGAAATCACAACGCTGAAAACCCAAAGGATTCTCAGTCATGGAAAATTCTTTCACAACCGCCATCATTCTCATGCACACAAACATCCATTCCTTTATGGAATAATCAATAATTATTTACAACCAACAAGTAATGGCTCTTTTCCTCGCACAATTCATTTCCCATGCCCAGGCCAAGAGCAATAATGAACGAGGAACCAAAATGAGTGAGTAAAAATGAATGAGGAACCCCAAAACAACAAAAAATGGGGTTTGTATAATTACATGCAATAAATTGCCTGATGGTCTTCCCCAAGAAGTTCATGTAACCACTTTTCCCAACTAAAATCAATACGGGTGAATAAAATATAATAAAAAGAGTTAACCCCCTTTAGCTTCCTCTCTCATGGAATCATAGAACCCAATCTCTTTCCTTGTTTGTCTTGAAACCAACAATGTATTTTATTAATATATTCAAAGTATTACATTTCTAGGCACTTCGACCTTTCAAATTTATAAGCACTCCATCCTTTCATCAAATAAAAAAACACATTATTAATCCAAGGACTCAAACCTGGGGCATTACATGCCTTTACTCATGCTTCTACTGTTGGTGCCTCTACTATTTCTATGAATGATACCATGCCATGTCCCCATGCATCTAGTGGAATACATATTAATGATAACCTTGCTAAACTTATGGGTCCTTATCCCTCGATCATAATTGTTGATAGCATTAGGTCACTGGCTACTAGTTTACACATGGATGATGAACTTATATTCCCACTGAAGGGGATAAAAAAGCAAAGGGAAATGAGTGAACCTAGACCCCAGACTGAGATGGATGACACTCATTGAAGACTGACTGGGTTGTGAAACAGGTAGGTTGAACCAAGCAATCAAGACCGGCGAAAAACAAGCCTGGTGGCTTTCCTAAAGAAACTAGGTGCGGAAAGAAACAAAGGTCATTGGGAAGAACTATTGGCGCTGGGTAGGCACATTGGAATGATTCCAAGCCAACGAATGAGATGACCGAGGATGGATGATTGGGATTCAAGTGGTGTTTTATTCCCCCCTGGTGGCAGAGGTCCTAGGAATGCCAGGAAGCGATTGGTTCCGGGTAGATTAATTGAAGTATGACTAGTTTTGATTGGACTGGGCCAGGATTTGAAACCCTCGAGGCTTGGTTGGGGCTGGATAAAGAGGGGAATTATGATACCTATATAAAACATGGAAGGACGGTGGATGTTGGATGGATGGAAGGCACCGACTAAAGGTTGGAGGGGTGGCTAAGAAAAATGGATTGATGCGATTGGTCCTGGGATAACACAGTCAATGGGAATAGTGATCTGGGTGGCCGCTTGTGAAGGGATGGGATATGGATTTGGTCGAAGGCCATTGGATTAATGGGGTGGTGCCTGATGAACTCGTGGTGGATGGGAAGGTTGGTTCTCAATGCGTTTGGGTTTCCCTAGGTTGTTGATCGATCCTTGCGAATGGACTTGGTTGGGTTCCTAGGTTGACGAGTTGGGAGGCTATGGATTGTTCTTATTTGTGAAAGTAGGTCCTAACACTGGAATGAAAAGATATTTATTATCCCCGTGCCTCTTAGTTGGGATACATATTTAGGGCTAATAAGTGCAACTATGTATTTCTTGATGCAAAGCTGGGAATGAGGGAGATTGAAACTAGGTAGGTACCAACACTCGATTGAGTTTTGTACAGTCAAAAATACCACAAACTAATTGGTTTGGTGTTTCAATTATTGTCTTATTTCTTTCTTTATTTATGTAATATGATGGTCTGGTGGGAACTACTATTGACAAGTGACAGGTTTGTTTGCTGTCGCTATTATCCCTTGAAATCGTTAAGGTTATCTTAATAAATCGTCAAGGTATTTAATTTGTTATAGACACATCGATATCTTATTTCACTAATACCCTATTGGTCGAGCGATTTCGTTCCTCTAGCTACTTGGATTTTTAAGTTCGCAAATTAGACTGGAGAAACTGGGTAACTCGTCCTGACATAACCAAGGAATGGGTGGAGCAGCTGGTCAATATAGAAGGTAACTATATGAAGCGTCTCACCATCACTATATGTGAGAAACTAAGTTATATCTTCCTTCATTGCCTTCATTCATATATAAATGTACCTCATTCAAGGGAGAAGGTAAGGTCTTCACGTTAGGGAAAGGGATCTTATCATTTCTCTTATAGAGAAATAAGTCTATTTTTTCTCCCGTTATCCCACAAGTCGGGGGTGGTTCGTTCCTCCTCCCGCCACGCTTTCGTTCCTCCTCTCTCTCATTCCCCAAAGAAGACTTCGATAAGTAAGGGCAAGGGAGCACATTGTAAGCAAAATCAGGAAACGGGGCAAGAAAGTAAGAAGATGTCATAGAAGAAAAGAGATTGTAGCAACAAAGAAGTTAGAAGGTGAGAAAGAGAGATGGAGGAGGCATTACTAAGACGAGGATGTGTTTTTGTTTTTTCTAACGCTGGGATTCTGATGTAGGAGCATCAAAATCAAGTTGATGATACCCGATTTGAAAATATGGAGAGCATTGGAGGGCATCTCAGAAAGTGGAAGTATAACATGAATGTGAGAAAATCCGTAAGAATGACACATGGGCAGGGGCAACTAAATGCATGAATATAGCCATGTAGCGTTCAACAAGGAGTAGGGCGTCCCATAGGGGGAAGGTGAAATGAGCGCATAACAAACTCAATATGCCATGCCCTAACTTTGATAGTGCTTTAGCTATAGACGTAGATCACAGTCTGTAGCTTCGGGTTTGGGTGGGGGGCCGAATATGGTATGAAAAATCTCTCAATAATGACTAGAATAAATTCATTTTGTTTCTAAAGTAATCTTCGTTTCACAAGGGCGTATTGAAGGAAGAAAATATGGGTGCTGCTGGTCATTATTTATATATGTAATTATGCTTTAGCATTATATGGGATGATTTCATAATCGTTCGTACCAGAACATAATCATTCCTAGCAACTCACTGTATTCATAAATCAATAGGGGTGGGCTGCATTAATAAAGAAATAGGGGTTGTGAAACGCTCAATGAATATATACTTTATGAAGGCACTGCTACGCTTCCATTGATTTTTTGGGCAGTGTTTTTCTTTGTCCCACCTGAAGAAAGGTTGTGAAGCGGTTGGCGGGAGCTGTGGCATCTCCGACTAGAAGCACGACCCTTTGCTGGCCAAAAAAAGTGAGTATCTCCGACTGTATTAATAAGGTTATACCTCAAGCTGCTAATATTTTCGCTACTAATAGTGGGGCGAACTACTTAAATATAGTGGGGCGAACGGATAAATAAAGAAAGGTGACCGAACCAAGACTTTAATAAGCATCTCCTTTTTTTGCTGGTTTGACTTATTTTAACAATCTCTCAACTCATTTGATTTATACAAAACTAATATTTTATGTTGATTTTATAGGTACAATCATAATATATGATTATGTTGCTACGGAATAACATTTTTTATTTTGAGTTACATGAGAATGTGTTAGGTATTTTCACACCAACCATCCAAATCAACTATAAATAACAAGACATTGATTTGAAAACAACGTTTATTGTTTACATGGTTTTGGACAAACATTCAACCAAAATGTTGTTTCTTCAATGACATGGGAGTATTTGTAGCTAATGTTACACTAATTATGAACATACATTATTAATTCCCAAAAGTGAGTAAGATGTACTAGTGGAGGAATATAGGGAGAAGAAGATGAAAAAAAGGGAAATAAGCTAAAAGTTAGAGGGCTACAAGGGTAAATATAATACACTATTAATTGAAGAAATCATTGTTCATTTGACCTAATTGAATAACATATGACATTAACATGTTTTTGAAACTTTTGACAGGCTTAAAGACACATCAAGGGACGCTAAGGATAGATTTGAGAAGGATGGAAAACACACACTTGGACTCATAGGATATGTTTGTTATGGACCAAAACCCAAAATAACATAAAATAGAAAGAATAAGTAATTCCATGCCTTGCAAACAATAAAAAGTGAATGAACATAAATGCTACTTTGAGGAGGAAACCTCCTTTACACCTTAAGTTTACAAATAATTCTTGATGATATCAAAACTATATCTCCTTAGTATATATAGGAGGTAAATAATACAATTACAAATAATTCACCTAGCCGAACCCTAATGACAATACCAATATATAAATAACAACGAAATGACCCAATATTTAGGGATTAGCATGCCCCCCCCTTCAAACAAGTGTTTCCCTCAATGATTGATTAGATGAGGATGCTTTTGTATGAAAAATCATCTTCCTGTTGGTTGTGGAGCCTGGTTATCTTCCTAATTTAGAGGTCTTGTTTCAACCACATTTGGATCCTAGTCCCTAGTGGGGGTTTGTGTTATATTCTTTTCACAATTATCCCCATGCATCGTTATTTTTTGTTGGGTGTAATGAGGGGACACAACCCTAGAGAAAAAAAATTGTGCATTTTTTTTTTGTCTCTGTTTTGGGTGGTTTTTGCACATGGTTTTCCAGCCCATGGTTTTCTAATTCCAATTAAGGAGTTAATGTTGTAGTATAATCCAAGTCAATGGATTAGGGATTTTGGATGCTGCGAGATCCTAAATATTGTATTATAATGAGAGAGAGTATTGTGACCTAGAGAGGAGACTATTTTTGGGTGGTTTTTTTCGTCTGTTTTTAGCGGTTTTGGCACACAGTTTTCTAGCCCATGATTTTATAATTCTAGTTAAGGAATTAATACTACAATATGATCTAGGTTAATGGATTAGGGATTTTGGATTCCAGGGTCCTATATATTGTATTTTAATGGTGAAGTTAAAACAATAATAAGAGAGAGTATTATGAATGAGAGAGGAGACTCTAAGAGAGTGAAGATGAGGTTGCAATGGATGTGTTGTAGGTGTTATCCCTTCAGTTTTTAGACAAAATAAAGAAATGATTGGTTTTTTCTCCGTGGATGTATCCCATATTGGGTGAACCACATTTATAGGTGTCTCTCTTGTATTTTGTTCTTTTGTGTTTCATTTACACATTCATTTTTATTTGTTTTATTTTATTGCTCCACGATTCTATTCCTAACAACTGGTATCAGAGCCAAAGATCTATTTGGATAATAAAATTGTAGGAAAGGAGGGTTCCTGGTTCAAGTGGGATAAATGGAAGAAGAAAAATGAAAGTTTAGGGTTGAGAAGTTTAATGACCAAAACTACTAGCTATGGAAGATGCAAATGGAGGACTATATTAGAAGAATATTTCCTACAATTGGGTAGAATAGTAAAGAAGTTGATGACTATGAAGGATGCCGAATAGGAGGTTCTTAACAGAAAGGAACTAGGAACAATACAACTGTGCTTGGTAGAAGTGGTGGATTTCAACATTTCAAAAGAAAACAAAAAATAGGATTTGATGAAGGCATTGGCTAGATTGTATGAACAATCCTCATCCCACAACAAGGTATTTCTTATAAAATCGTTTATTTAATATGAAGATGTTGGAATCTGGGTATATTGTTGATTATTTAAATGCATTTTATACGGTAACTGATGAGCCCCAATATTGTGCATTTTAGAGGCTCATCTTTGACACTCTTTTCCACCTTAGATTGACTAAATATTTACTTTTTGACCATATTTAATAGTCAATCATGGGTATTTTGTATATTGTTTAATGAACATTTGATTGAGGTGGATTTTTGTGTATTATGTACCTTTTTTCTCTAATATTTTGTCAAAATATGTGTGTTCCACCAACCAGGTCGAGCTACAAAAATCAAGGGCACCAACGCACTAGAATCAAAGGATTTTGTCTCCTCAAAGAAGTTGACAACCAAAGATTAAGGAAAATTGTCCATACCTACCTCCTAGTGCGCTCCTGGTGCATTTATGACCACTTTCAATCAACAATAGTTAGAGATACAAATGTAAAGGGCCATGACCCCTAATTCACTCAATCCTCTCCTTGATTTAGGAAGGAAGGTCAAAATTTCTAGCTATATATAGGCCTCTAAGTCTAGGTGAGAGATATAGAGAATTTTGGAGAAGTATTACGTGGAGATTTTGTGAAGACTTGTATTGAGAACTTAGAGATTTCTTGCTCCCAATGTATTAATTGATATTTATGAGATAAAGATGGTTCTGCTTTCAGTCTATTAAGTTTTTTTTCAGGTTCCTTGTGCTTCTTGGGTAAGGCCCATCCAAGAGGGCTCAAGGACCCTTTTTACTATTTCTGTAGTTTTCATGCATATTAGTTAGTGTTTAGATAATATTTCATTCTCTATTGAAGTTGGATTTAGTTTTGCATGATCAATTTCTGTTTCTGTTAAGATTATGACTAATTGGCCAGTTACAACAACATCCTATAGAAATGTTCAATAACCTTTTGGAGCACTCCTAGGTGCCTCCCACGGATAAGAACCATAGATTCACTTCATTTATTTATAGTCTAGCTTTGTCAATGCTTTTAAAGACTTGCAATACATATTTTAGACTTCATTTTGCTTCTTGTAGGAGTATCCTGGATCTTGATTTAGATTAATCTTATTTTTCATAAAAACTCAATAAACAATAAAAGGAAATTTAGATTGATATTGATCAAAGGGTTAGCTTGATTTATTCATGCATCAGTGTAAATTTAATTCCATTATAATTTTAGTTGACATCTTTACTTCTATCACAGTTTTCATTAGAGGAAATTTCAACTCAAAAATGTCCTCCTAAAGAAAAATCAAGAAATTAATAAAATAATGTTGTGTGGACAATTTTTTAATATTTCACTTTATACCCGTGGTTATTTCACTTTTATCAAACTACTTTAAATATATATTTTATATTAATATCAATTTATGAAGATGAATTTCGATGTAGTATTTCCCCCCAAAATAAGGAAAGAAAATTTAATACACAGTGCCATCTTAAAAGTTATTGGACCAATTTTTCAAGGTGTAAAGTTAAAAGAAAACTATTAAATATTATTAAAAAATAATATATAAAATTACACGTACTCAAAATCATGTTCGAGAATAAATAAAAATCACTAGTGAATTAATAATATATAAAATTACAGATACTCAAAATTATACTGTAGAATAAATAATATATATTGATTTAAAAATCACTAGTGAATCATTTAGGTAACATAATTTTCCATATATATAATTGTTTTTTTAGAAATATGAAAAAATCATAATTCATTGTTATTGAAGGAAAAATATGATATATATGTTAGAAAAAACTTGACTCGGTAAAAGAGTCAAATCTATTTTAAGTAAACAAGTGGATTTTGGGCCCATGGTATTGGTGACCCATGGATTTTGTGTCCCATGGTTTTGGAAGCCCGTAATATTATTCCCTTGGATTAATGCAATGAAGTCTTTAAACGGAAAAAATATTAAATATTTTTAAAATAACAAATTTACTATTTCTTTTCTCATAATAAAGACATAATTTAAAATGAAAAATCTAGAAATTACACCATTATCATACCATAATATTGAACTAAAAATCTAAAAATTATACCACTTTCATAATGAATATTATAGGATTGTTTAAGAATCACCGTGCATAGCGATTGAATGTGAAAAAAATTGAAAACACTCCAAAAAAAATATAATATAATATATTTTTAGATAGATATCATTATATATCTTTCTATAATATTTATTATTTCTAATTTTTAGGAGTTAGGGTTTTCTACGTGGCTCTCTATTGTATTCATCTGCCCCGATCAGGGCAAGCCATGATTCAGAATGAGGGAGGGCCATGAGGCGCCTCATATAGTCAAGTCTTGGTGCAGGAAAACTCAAGCGACGACTTCCTTCGACCGTCATTTGAACCACCCCCTGACCTATGCTCTCAGTTTTTCTTCGAAGGTTCTGCTAAAGGAAAAGATATAGAGATTGATACAGGACCAACTCAGGAAAAGGCAACGCGTCCTTGGGAACCTGGGAAATGCATCCCTCAAGCACCGTTAGCACCAAAATATGTGTTCAACACACCCATAATCGAAGAACAAAAAAAATACATGAGGGAATATGATTTGGTAGGAAAATTATTAGGCCTATGGCCTTCCGAATACAAGCTCGTGAAATGGATACACCAGTGGTGGAAACCCAAAGGTCATTATGACCTACAACTAGGCTCCAATGGTTTTTTCACCATCATCTTTCACAACCTAGAAGATAGAAACCACATCTTTGATGGGGGACCTTATTTCTTCAACTCAAC
>ML845665.1:27084-63534 GCA_009831015.1 Picea engelmannii | reverse complement strand
TGCTTGTAGTTTCTTGTTTTTCTTCTTTTCTCTTCTGATAACTTCTATGGCACACATTAGTTCTTCTCGATAGTCAACTTCTACCTCTTCAATTTCTTCTTCGACTTCTTCACATTCTTCTTCAGCTTCTTCATATTCTTCTTCGGAGTCTTATTTGTCAGAGTCTTTTACTACCATGAATAGAACTCTTCCTATCTCATTGTCATTGAATTCATCTTTATCTGATGATGAGATGTCTTCTTTGGTGTATAAGCTTTTCTTGAAAACTTTGTTTTTAGTTCTTTTTCCTTTATACGTGTGTTTTCCTTTTGAGTAACCTTCATCATTTCTCTTTTTCTTGCGAGGACATTTTTTAGCAAAATGATCAATACCATCACAATTAAAACAAATTAAAGGGAGCTCACCTCTATACCTACCGTTGGTTCCCTTGTTTAGTCTTTTGACGAATTTGTCCACTTCTTCATCATCTTTAGAGGCGTCACTGTTGTTGCTATATTTTTCTTGTTCCTTTTTCTTTTGCTTTGATCTTTTGGATGCCTTGAAGGCTGCTTCTTTTACATATGGATTTTCCTTCTCAGTTCTCATTTCATATGCTTTGAATATTCCATGCAGTTTGTCCATGCTTATTGAGTCCAGATCCGATCTTTCTTCTAGTGCTCTTAGGGTTGAATCTCATAGGAAGAGATCTTCGTATCTTTTGAAAAATTACATATTATTTAATTAATTCTCCCAATTCTATGATTGCATTCACTGTTTCATCGACTCGTAAGAAGTAGGCTATGATATCTTCATCTTCCTTCATTTTTAGTTGTTCGAACTGACCTCTATAAGACTGAAGCTTTATTGCTTTGACTATTGTATCTCCTTCATAAATATTTTGAAGCTTGTCCCAAATCTCTTTAGCAGATTTACAGTGTGCAAATTTGGTGAATACCGTATCAATGAGACCATTCAAAAGTGCATTTGTGGCTTTGGAATTATTCTCACCGAGTTTTACTACTTTGTCATTTATTGGTGGAACTGCTAGTGTTGTGTATCCATCTACAATTGATTACCAAACTTAAAATCACTGTGCCTGTATATATGTCATCATCCTTATGCTCCAAAAAGCATACGTCTATCCATCAAACTGTGGTATTCCAATTTTATATGAGTTGGTACTCTCCATGATCTACCTTTCATTGGTTAAACTGATTTCTGAAGGAACCTGCTCTGAAACCAATTGTTGGATTACTAAGAGGGGGGGTGAATTAGTAATAGAGAAATTTAATCCTTTTTAACCATATAATCCAAGTGTTATATCAATGAAGCATTATCATCCAATAAATTTAGAGTAAATAAGAAATGAACAAATGAACAAACATACACATACACAGTACAATAGTGTTTTACGTGGAAACCCAAATCGGGAGAAAACCATAGAATGTTTTTTCTTATATGTCTTGAAGAATTACATTCATTGGAAGCACCAACTTTGTTTACTAGCTACAACTGGAAGGAGGCTCCAACCCCCTGGTTTCTCAGGATACAACCTGAGGGAAGATCCAACTCCCCAATTCTCTGCCTACAACCAAAAGGAGGCTACAACCCCTTATGTCCTCCGGATACAACTGGAAGGTGGCTACAAACACCTATCCTTGCCCTGTCCTTCCACCCTGAAGTAGAAGTAGAATTATGGAACCAATGTCAACCTGTCACTATGAGATATACCGCTTTAAACCTGTACCAATAAATATGAACAATGGGTCAACTTGTACCTCAACTCGTACCATAAACAAGTGCATCAACCATGCACCAAACTGTGCCAAATAACCTGTAATCAACCTATACCATAAACAAGTGCATCCAACTATGTACCAAGTATGTACCAATCATGTGTCAACTACTCATCAACTATGACTCATCAATATGTACCAACATCATCAAATATACACCTCATGTATGTGCCAACTCATCAACTACTTGTCTCAACCATGTACTCAACATGTACCTCTTCAATTTCATCATCCAAATCTGATTTGTAGCTCTGTAATAGACCTGGTGTATATGATTAAATTCCTACAAACCTTCCTTAACTTCAACAAAAAGAGACTAGCATTTTCATCAAACTTTTCTTTAGTCTCACATGCCTAGTTTCGGATTAGTCAACAACCCTAACTTGAAGTAATCATAACTTTGTACCTGTAATGTATAAAGATCTAAAACTGATATACAATTTTCTTCAGTGTGTCTTTTGAAATTCCTCCAGGTGTCACTACTTGGAACCTCTCATAAAAGGATTTATAGTAAAAATGACATACCTTGCTGACTTCTGGCTTATTCTAGAGAGAGACCTTGTAGAGCGTGGCCAACACAGAATGTTTGTTGAATTGATCGAAAACTATTACAAAACATAATAAACAATGTAACCTAACCAAAAAATTTGGTTTCACTGAATTTGGATCTGTTATGAAGGATTTATGACGTTTGTACCCAAAACACATGTTTTTGACTAGTTTCAGGACTAGCCACAAACCCTATTTTCCACGGAGTGTAACTCCAAAAATACAATGACCCACAAGATGATTTTTTACAAAACATACTTGGATATGTTTTATCAATGGCATAGAAATTTCACGTTCTGAATCATTATAGAAAAAACATTATAGCAAAAATGGTGATATGACCTGTAAATAACATACCTTAGAAAGCACCATCAAAAGAATTTGTCCTTAGTTGCATTTCAGCCTTATTTTCTTCATCTCCCCTCATAATTTCGGCTTAGATATCCTTGGTTACCTCAAAAACCTATATATATTCAATATTCTCAAGTGTTATTGAAATGAAAGAGCCTTTCCTGTTATTTATACTCTCCAAGTAGCTTCCTTAAAAACATCTTCTAGGTCACTTGGCCCCACTTTCCTTATTTTAGGGTTAACCCACTTCTAATTTCTCCATTAAATTTATTATTGAAATAATTTATTTTGTAGTCAATTTGAATTATAATACACTCATTACTTCACTTTATTATTTACCTTTTAAAATCTCTTAAACCACTTTGACTACTTTGACCTTTTGGGGCTTCTAGATGACATATGAGGGTCCTCCAACTTCATAAGGCCATAACTCTCAAACCGTGAGGAGTTATGTGGAGTTCCACATACCACTAGAAATGGAATGACATGTAATATCCATATAGAATAGTATTATATGAAAATATATTATAACACATACTGTTATCCATCAAACAAACTTGGGCCCATTACCCAAACCTAGGGTCTCCAAATTCTCATGGCCATAACTCTCTAACTGTGAGGATTTATGTGACGTTCCACATACCAACGGAAATGGAATGACAAGAAATATCCATATAGGATAGTTTACCTAACAAATTCATTGTCCGTCATCTCATTATTCCACAATTAAGCATGGTTTCTCTTACTTTGCAAAGCGTCTTCCCGTGAGGGCTTTCACCATAAGGGGACCACTTTGGAGTTCATCCATCTTTACTTCTTATCAACCATTACAATACAATAATGAGTCATCTTTACATAAAACAATATTGGGTCCATTACCCAAACCTTTGTGTTGCGAGGATTTCTTGAAGGGTTGACATCAATGACAACCAACCTTAATCAATATCTCAATTGTACCGAGTTAGAGAAAGAATTTTTGGAAAAGGCAGTGGGTACTGCATGTTACATGGTTAACAGATCACCTTCATCAACATTGGATGACAAGAATCCATAAGAGGTATGGACTGATAAGAAACCTTCTCTCACACATTTCAAGGTATTTGGCTATGGGGTTGATGTTCATATTCCAAAGTAAAATAGGAGTAAGTTAGATAAGAAGGATGAAAAGTGTATATTTATTGGGTATAAATATGGTCTCAAAGGTTATAAGCTTTCAAACCCATAAAATAAGAAGGTTGAGTATAGCCGAGATGTGGTATTTAGATAAATTAAGGATGTTTTCAAACATGAATTCCTACCAAGTAAGAAAGAACTAGAGAAAATAGAGTTTGATCCAAAGGATGATGAATCAAACTCTACAGAAGGACAAGAATCAAAAGAATAAGATCCTCATACTCCATTATTGAGGATATCGAAGCGGGAAAAAAGGCTACCGAAAAGGTATACTCCATCTGATTTCCATTCAAATTTTTCTTTGTATATTACTGATGAAGATCCTAGAACTGTTAGGGAGGTAGTTGCTTCAGAGGATGCAAAACTATGGAAAAAGTGTTAGTGTTTCATGGAAACCTGCATAGGAGATCTAGCTAAAGAACGTACAAACAAATCTTATCAAGAAAGGAAGAGAGATTCAATATGGAAGAATGAGAAAATATATTCACACTACTCCAATGAGTTGATGATTGATACATAGATCATGATCAATATGATACAATGAATGAGTGAAATACACTCATATATAGAGAAAAGCATTCCGTAATTAAGAAAATAAATCAAGCAGTTAGCTTTCCTCAGGAATGCATGCATGCATAATAGTGATGGTAAAAATAGAAAGTCTAAATAGAACTAGTCAGTTAACTCCCATTGAACTAGTGTGTCAAAAATAGAAATTTCTCCAACACCCCCCCTGAACATCACTATGGAGTAAAAAAACAGTCCCTACTACTAGGCCATTTTAGGTACTCATGTACAATGCAACTAATGAACACTGAATATAAGTGAGGAAAGAGGGAAAACAACATGGGAACAAACCCCCCCTCAAAAGATAATGTATCAAAAGAAGAAAATGACAGTTGCTAGGGAACTGTGCTCTTCACCGCAAGACGATCCCGCAAAGTCTGAAACTTCTTCTCATTGAAAGTCTTCGTGAATATGTAGAAATATTTATGGATTTGATGAAGTCCTTTGGCAACCTATCGGGCCTTGTACTTCTTGATCCTGTGGACTCATCTACACCTGAAAATATTCCTTTCTTGTGGATGTGGAACCATATTCCAAGTCTGGTTCTGTAGGAGTGAGTCATACTCCTTCTGCATGGTTGCTTTCCATAATAGATTTCCCACAACCCTATTGTCGTTCTGTGGATCAATAGATTGAACGATATAGCAATGCAGGGGCATCGCAAGTTCTGAAGCTAAAAACACATGAGAAGGCTCCTCATGATGAGATCGAGTCCTCCTCGAATCCAATGGATTCCCTGTAAAGTTGCCTGCTGCCTGTAGGGATGATTTTAAGGATGGAAATTTATTTTAAAATGTCGAAACCTTGGCAAATCTTACTAATATTTCGTATTCCAACTATAAATGTTTGGCGATATTTTTTTAAAAATATTCAAATTTCTAAGGATTTTATATAGTTTGTATAAAATTTTGGTGATTTTTAAAGTAAAATAATTGTATCATATAGAATTTGGGCGAACAATTTTTAGAATAGCGAATCTGTTTTTGGGAAAAACCATGGAAAATTAGCCCATTAGCGAAATTTATCCCCTAAAATCATCCATGGCTGCCTGAAGTATGGTATGTGCCTTCTTGGGAATCTGTTGAATCTTCAACGTTGGCTTCTTATCTGGATGTACTACCTTCTTATTTCCATGTACAAAATCTAAGTTCATGGAATCATCTCTGATGTCTGAAACTGATGGAAGAACGAGAGTATATGCATGTTGCACTAGAGGTGCATGCAAAGTACTCTCCTTATGTGTAAGTAGAAGAGAAGAGTCATCGTTACAAAACTTAATGAATTTATACAACCTTGACTTGTGATCCACCTCAAAAGTTGCAATGATGGAATTGTCATGCATCTCAATTATTGAAACTGATTCTGATGTAAATTCAACCTTTTTACCTTTTTGAGTGATCTGATAAACTGAGAGAAGATTAATAGAAATATTTGGAACACGTAAAACATTCTCAAAACTGCCATTGTGGAGTTCCACTCTCCCTTCTCCTACTACTGCTACTGGAGTATCATCCCCCATGAGAATAGGGGGTCTTGAGCATGGACTCAAGGAAGAGAAAAATTCCTCTTTCGTTGCCATATGATGGGTTGCACCAGAATCTATAATCCATGAATAAGATGAGGAATTAATTGAAACAAGAGCACGATGATTACCTTTCTTAGGAGCAATATCTTCTTCCTTCTGCTTCTTGACTCCCTCTGGAATGACGTTTCCAAGGTTGTTCTACTGAAGTGCATGTGCAATAAGATCGATCTATTTCTTCATGATTCGGTTTATTGCAGTAAGTGCACTGCTTTCCCTTCTTCTTCTTCTTGGAATCTGAAGAGTCTTTGGAACCCGAATAATCATTAAAGGATTTGGAGTATCCCTCCTTCCTATTCTGTTTGAATGACCCTTTTCCATCCTGCACGGTGAGTGCATGTGCTTTGGGATCTTTCATGAGGCCCATATGTATGAGTTTTGTCTGCTCTTGTGTAAGAGACTCAATAAATTGAGCCAACATAGGCGTTTTCCAATTTGTTCCAAAAAGACATTTGCTAGAATGGAAATTGGAGACATATACAGTGTATTCTGGTCCTAGCTTGGCCAAGATTGTTAGAATAAGTTGTTTCTCTTGTGAAGACTTACACATTCACCCAAGCTCAATAGAAAAGATTTAAATCTAGTAAAAAAATCTTGTATATTATCAAAACTTTTAGGGTCTAAGGTATTCAACTCTACCTCAAGCATATGACCTCGCATCTCATCCTGCTTTCCAAAGAGTCCTTCCAAGGTGGTCCAGATCTTGTTTGGAGTCTTGCATGTAGAAGCATGAAACCATAAATAAGTGGAGATTAATTGAAGAAGTAGTCTTGTGGCCTCATCCTTACGGTTCACCCATCTCATCTTCTCAATCACTGATGTAGGTTCTGTTTCTGTCGCCATCGTCAAATTATATAGTCCTTTTCTTTAGAGTTGCAATGTCGCCTTGGGCTTCCAATCAAAATAATTGTATGGTGCGAGGATTACCACCAAGTTTGACTATATAATAGTTGTCATATCCATCTCTCACACTGATTCGAAGAACCCCTAAAAATTTACTCGCAATCTGCAAGTGAAAAATTAAGAAATTAATAATTCATATCAGTTTCGGGAGATGATCTTGCGACTTACTTTCTGAGAAAATGGTGAGGAATCTCACCAAACAGTTCAAAACCCACTTCCAAAATGGGCTGATTTACTTTCATCACAAGTTGTTTCCTCCAAAATGTAATATTTTTGGAACAATAAATGTGGAAAGGTACGACCATGGATTCATATCAGTTTCAGGAGGCTATCTTGCGGCTTACTTTCTAAGAAAACGGTGAAGAATCTCGCCAAACAGTTGAAAACCCACTTCCAAAATGGGCTGATTTACTTTCCCCATGGACCATTTTCTCAAAAAGATAATATTTTGGGAGGTATAATTGCTTAAATTTACGACAACAAATTTAGCTCGCCGAAATCCTGATTTTCCTTATTCTTTGGCTTGTTTGGCTTGCTCCAAGAAGCATAGCTTTGATACCATGTCAGTGTTTCATGGAAACCTGCACAAAATATCTAGCTAAAGAAAATACAAACAAAGCTTATCAAGAAAAGAAGAGAGATTCAATACGGAAGAATGTGAAAATATATTCACACTACTCTAATGAGCTGATGATTGATACATAGTTCAAGATCAATATGATACAATGAATGAGTGAAATACACTCATTTATAGGGAAAAGCATTCCATAATTAAGAAAATCAATCAAGCAGTTAGCTTTCCTCAGGAATGCATGCATGCATAATAGTGATGGTAAAAATAGAAAGTCTAAATAGAACTAGTCAGTTAACTCCCACTAAACTAGTGTGTCGAAAATAGAAATTTCTCTAACAAAAAGGCCATCTTTAAAGAAATGAAAGCCTTGGATGAGAATGAGGATTGGGATCTAGTGGAGTTTCTGACTAGAAGAAATCCCATTGGAAGAAAATGGGTATTTAAAAGGAAGTTGAATGTAGAAGGCAAAGTGGAGAAATACAAAGCTCGGTTAGTAGCAAAGGGTTATTCCCAGGTTGAGGGAATTGATTTTTGTGATATTTTTTCTCCTGTTTACAAGTTAAATTCTATTTGATTTTTTTTATCTATTGTTGCTGCATTTGATTTTGAGGTAGAACATATGGATGTGAAGAAAACATTCCTACATGAGGATCTGGAAGAAGAAATCTATATAAAGCAGCTAGAAGGCTTTACTGTGAAGGGAAAGAAGGAGCTGGTATGTAAGATGAAAAAGCCCATGTATGGTTTAAAACAATCACCAAGGATGTGGTATCAAAAATTTGATACTTATATGTTGGGACTTGGATTCACAAGAAGAAAAAAGGATCATTATGTGCATTTGAAATTAATTGGTTATCATTTGATTTATTTGGTCTTGTATGTGGACGACATGTTGCTGATAGGAAACAACAAGGAGATTATCCAAGATGTGAAAACTTAGTTGTCCTCTAAATTTGACATGAAGGATCCTGGTGCTACAAATTTCATTTTGGGCATGGAAATTAAAAGAGATCAGAAAAATAGGAAACTCTAGTTAAATTAGAGAAAATATGTCGAGACAATATTGCATAGATTTAATATGAAGGAATGTAAACCAATCAAGGTCTCTATTCTTGTAGGTGTAAAGTTATCTACGGATCAGTGTCATGAGACACAAGAAGAGGAGGAGGAAATGTCTTCTGTTCCATATAAGAGTGTGATTGGAAGTTTGATGTATGCAATGGTCTATACTAGACCGGATATTGCACATGCAGTGAGAGTTTTGAGAAAGTATATGTAAAAACTAGGGAAGGAGCATTGGATAACAGTGAAGAGGGTTTTTGGGTATTTGCATGGAACTACTAGCTATGGATTGTGCTACCAAGGAAGACCAGGATTTGATCCCGGAGGATCTCGGTGGCCACCAACCTTTTCCAACTAGCTCAAAACAATTTTTTGAAAACTTTCTTTTTTTAGCAGTTTTTCGGTTCCCAAACTTCTGGGGCCATTTTGAGGGCCTAAATGACACTTTTTCATGATCAGGCATCTCAATTATTAATGAAGTGTTTTATTAATCCCTCTAAATGAATCTCCTCATCAATACCTTTCCAACGAGCTATCATGTTCCCTAAACAAAGATTGTATGAAAAAAGTTACAACCCTGGGAAGTTGATGTACTAAGTTACCCCAACGGGGCCCACATGACTTTTGGCGCTTCATATCCTAGGGTTAGGTTTTTGGATGTGTAGTTTTTTGGAATTCATGTTTATTTTAAAAAGGAATTCAGACCCTCATTTTAATCATCTTTTGGTGAATGAGCATAGTTGTCACATGTCTTCTCAGAGATAAGTTTCCACCATTCTAGCGAGCTTGTTTTTCAGTCTGCATTTTACAGTTTTCAACATATTTCTTATTTAATAAAAGCCAAGTTTTACTGTATTTATGTTATTGTTCATTGTGTCTCTATGTTAATATTATAAATCTATGGTTTCATTTCGTTCCAGTCATAAATCCGTATCAGTGGTATTAGAGCGGTTTTCTCCTTGTCATTTTTTAATGCATGTACACAACGCAGTCAGAGTATAGAGAGTTGGGTCTCAAGCTTGTTTCTCTTGAGGAAAATTTCTCTCGCATGCCCAAGAAACCATCCATGGAGGGTGAAAATAAATATGATGGGATAGGAGATTCTTTCAAAAATTTTCTCGAGGAATCCCTTGAGCGGTAGAGGAACGAGATGATGCACAACTTTGCACAAATCCTTCGACGACTACCAAAAAGAAACACATCCACCTCAAGCGGAGGTACCGCCCCCTTCAAGGTACATATCAATTTTTATATTCCTATATTTGAAGTTCAAATAGATTCCAATGCCATAGATAAATGGTTAAACCTTCTAGAAGAGTATTTTTTTGTCCACAACTTTTTCGATAGAGAAAATATTACATTTGCGTTTCTTAAGGACGTCCCCATGTCAAATATTGGTGGGAGACTTTGTGTGAGAAAAAGGAAATAGAGGGATCCACATTATTTGTAGTTGCACCTACTTTGGGTTCCTTCAGGGATGTTATTATGGAAAAATACTACCCTGTTGGAATTTATGATGACTTGTATACAAAATTGACCACACTGCGGTAGGAAAGAGACCAAACAGTGCCAGAGTTCACTAATGTCTTCTATACCTTGCACACCAAGCTAGGTATCAAATATTTTGAGTGACATATGGTGCTCAAGTACCATGGAAATATTCATATATACATCCAAGCATAAAGGGAGTTTTTGAACATCTCATCCTTTGGCGCGACCTATCGATATGCCATCAAAATCAAGAAGAAGTTGAAACAAAAGCCATGAAAATTTTGGTTTGGGAACTCCTCACAGCAGAAGCAGGGAAATGGAAGACCCAACCTGCAGAACAAAGGACAGAGAAAATATGGGAAACCTCAGGACAACCAGTCCAAGATGCAAGAAAATAAATACAATGGGAAGATGAAGAAAGATACTGGGAATTGGTGCGGCTTCCATAAGAGCCCCTAGCATAACATTGTTGATATCCACTCAAAGTAGTCATTGGTGGTGGAGGTAAAATCCTATGAATGATATGTGGTTTCCGACTTTGAGTCAGAACCAGAAAAGGGGAGACATATCATTGATTCCGAACCTATTGCCACCGTTGTTACCACCAATATCCATCTCGGTGAACCTGATGAGCCAGAGGAAGGCGAGCACCTCTTTCATTCACACATGTGGGTAAAAGGAAATCCACTGCACTTCATCATTGATAGTGGTAGCCATAAGAACCTCATCTCACTAGAGGTCATCAAGAGGCTATCCCTATCAATAATTCTTCACCCACAACCCTACACCATCGGATGGCTCCATCAAGGAAGCGATCTTCGCGTCAACCAACAGTGCCATCTATCATATGGTATCAAGCCATTCGAAGATGAGGTGTTGTGTGATGTTTCTCCCCTTGAAGTTTGTGATGTTCTTTTTGGCCAACCTTATTTATAGAAACATCATGTTGTATATGAGTCTAGGCCTTGCAGTGTTATTATTACTTTGAAAAGGAAATTGTACAAGATACCCGAGGTATTCCCACCTAGTGTTTTGTCCTTAATCTCTGCCAAACAATGCAGGAAGGTCATTTCTTAGACCGAGAATTTTGTGTTCTTTGTGATTCACTCTCAGAGTGAGCAAAAGGTTGTAGCCACATCAATGGACTCCTCAAACAACCTCTCCATGCAATAGAAGCAAGTGGATAAGATCGTGGAAGAATACAAAGACATGTTATCATCACCTATTGGGGTACCTATGCACTGTCAGGTCAAGCATCTCATTGATCTGACCCATGACACACCGCTACCCAATGGGCCATTCTATCACTACTCTCTACTAGAAAATGAGGAGATCATGTGTCATTCCAATAAATTCTCCACAAGGGGCACATCCGACTCAACTCGCCATCCTATGGAAGCCAAATCATGTTGGTGCAAAAGAAAGATGAGACCTGGCGACCCTACATTGATTACCGGTCCCTAAATAAAATCATAGTTAGGAACTGGTACCTGATTCCTCAAATCGATGATGTCCTTGATCAGCTCAAGGAGGGAAAATACTTCAGTAATATTGATCTGAAGTATGGCTACCATCAGGTCCCAATAGAACCGATATATGTATGAGAAACTTTCTTCAAGTCAAAAGAAGGTCTTTTTGAATGGTTGGTCATGCCCTTTGGTTTGAGAAATTCCCTAGTAACTTTAATGAGGATGATGGAAAATATATTGTGGCCTTTCAACAATTCTTTTTTGGCGGTGTATCTGGATGACATTCTCATCTACACAATACTTGGGAAGAAAACTTGTAGCATATTCAATACGTTCTACACACTCTGTGGAAACAAAAGCTATATGCCAAATTGGAAAAATGCTCCTTCGACATGGACAGGGTCTAGTACCTCAGATATATTTTTTATGCACATGGTGTGCATGTTGATCCATACAATATCCAATTCATCCATGACTAGCCAACCCCAATCATTCTCAATGAGCTTCAGAGCTTTTTTATGCCTTGCAAATTTCTATCGAAGGTTCGTGTTGGGATTCTCCCATATTGCATGGGCCCTCAGATAAATAACTAGAGGTGGTGTTAAGAAAAACATTGTGTGGGGCCTGTCCCAACATAAAGAGTTCAATGATATGAAGCAACACATTTTCTCTTCCCCAATGATTTTATTACCTAACCTGCAACAAACCTTTGAGATCAAGACATATGCTTAAGACTATGTTGTGGACACAATCATCACTCAGCATGGCCACCCCACTGATCTAGATTATTTTTGGCACGAAATGAGAGATGAGATATAATAAATAAATGTACATAGATATATCAGATATCCAATAATATAACATAAATGTATCATAGATCCAACCATAAACACAGAGATACAATAATACACAATTTTCTATTAATGAGAGAAAATGTACAGACACTGTAAAAATACATAGTGAAAGACTCGCTAATGGTGGTAGGTTATCTTTGAGAAGAGATGTGATGGATACTCACATCCATGAGAAGATGATTTTACAATGAGGCTCCAAAGGAATTTTTATCATAAATAAAATCCAAAACCCTAACCCCGGAAGATGAAAAGCCAACAATTTTGTGGACCCTGTTTTGGGTAGTTTGGTGTATCAACTTCCTGGGGGTGTAACTTTGGCATACGATCTCTATTTGGGGCACACAATATCTCATTGGAAAGGTATCATAGAGGATATTTATTTTTGGGGATCAATCAGAGCCTTCAGCTTTGAGAATCTCGATCCCGAAAAACCTTCATTTAGGCCCTCAAAATGGCCCTAGAAGTTAAAAACTATTAAAAATAGTAAATTACCAAAATTGTCAGAAAAATTGTTTTGAGCTAATTCAAAAAGGTGGTTGGCCACCGATATCCACCTGGATCAATCCTCCCTCCTTAGGAAGTAATGGTATCCATTGCATTTAGTGCCTAGGGGAGAGCGAAAAGCGTTTGTTGAATCTGCATCTTGATGAGCTGCTTGCCTTGTTGGAGAAGTTGCACTGCTTAGCTTGTTGAAGGTTGTCACAAACATGTGGCTGAAAGAGTTGGACCTTTTTAACTAGTATGGATACATGAGATTCCTTTGGAGAAGGAATATTTACACTTTTCTGCAATCTTGTCAACTTGCTTCTGTTGGATAAAAGGTGCTTGGGCTGAGGCTATAGTGGTTGCAATATCCTTCTTTTCACATTTTGAATAGATTTTGAAGACACTGAATTTTGTAGTATGAGCTACTACCTTGCGACACTGTTTAGGTGGAACAATATTCAGAACTACCTCTAGTATTCTTTAGAGATGACCCCCCAAAGAAACAATGACACTGCGGGGTTGAGACTCATAAACAGCATGGCACTTCCACATATATGGTTGGCCCAAGAGAACGTCACAGACATCCAGTGGGGAAAAATCACATAATACCTCATCCTTGAAGGGATGGATGTCATATGAAAGTCGACACTATTGGTTGGCAGGAAGATCTCGTCCCTGGTGAAGCCACCCAATGTAGTATGGTTGCGGGTGTGGTGTTGTCGACAATCCCAACTGTTTGAAGACCTCTTCTGAGATGAGGTTATTTTGGATTTCTATATCAACAATAAAATGTAGTGGGGTCCCCTTCACCCACATCTTTGAATGAAAAAGGTGCTCCCCCTCTTCAGGATCTGTTGGTTCTTCTGGTTGAATTACTGTGGTTGCGACAATAGAAGTGGGGTCTGCGTCGATTATATATCTTTTACTAATATTTTCAGAATTAGATTCTAAATCAGGGTTCAACTCCTTGTCTTTGATCTTGGCCACCAATGACTATTTTGAGAGACATTCCTTGGTGTTGTGCCAGAGGATTTTGTGGAAATCACACCATTTTCTAGTGTCCTTCTTTGTCTTCCCATGACCCTTCTTTTCCTATGGCTTGGACTAGTTTTCGAGAGACTATTTGTTAGAGCCATATTTATCATACTTTGGTTGTTTCATATTTGCATACCCAAACTCCCATTTGTTTTGGTGTTTAAATTTTTTCTCAATTTTAACAACATATCAATAAGAAGCACTGAGTGATGAGATGTCCAGAAAATCCATTTTAGTTTGGATGTATTTGTGTAGAACCCCACAGTATTTCGGAACCAAATGTTGTTTAGAGTCTTTGATACCTAGCTTGGTGCGCAAGGTATGGAAGGTACTGGTGAACTCCGGAACTACTTTCCCCCTCTCTTGCCACAATGTGGTCCATATCATGTACTGGTCCTCATAGTTTCCAACAGGGTAATACTGTTCCTTTAATGCATCCACAAAAAAATTTCAAGTGGGCCCGACCCCATATATTCCAGAATCCTCTATGGAAATTTCCTCCCAGTAATTTTCCCACCAATGTTTGACATGGGGGAGAGCTCTAAGGAGTGAGAAGGTGATCTTTTCCCTTTTAGAAAAATTATGAACAAAGAAATAACCTTCTAACAGATTTAACCATTTGTCTAGGGCATCCACATCTATCTGACCATCAAATACAGGAATATCAAAATTAACCTATACCTTGAAAGGAGAGGTGCTTCCAAAGTGGTTGTTTGATGAAGATGTTCTTGTTTCTATCGACATCCGTTGAAGGATGTGGGAAAAATTCTCCATCATTTCGTTCCTCTGTTGCGTGAGAGCTTGCTCAAGAAACATATTGATAAAATCGTCTGCTCTGTCATTTTTCTTTTCTTTCGCCATGGAGGGTTTATTGGGCATGCGAGAACGATTTTATTCAATAGAGAAAATATCGAGACCCAACTTGCTATACTCAGAACTCATCGGAGACATGCACTAAAAAAATGATCAAGAGCAGCCTGATCTTATACCACTGATCCGGATTATTTTTATCAGATATGAAACCATAAACACAGAGATACAGTAATACACAATTTTTTATTAATGAGAGAAAATGTACAAAGACTGTAAAAATTCAGAGTGAAAGACACGGTAGAATGGTGGCAACTTATCTCTGAGAAGAGATGTGATGGCTACTCGCATCCATGAGATGATGATTTTATAGTGAGGATCCAAAGGAATTTTTATCATAAAGAAAATCCAAAACCATAACCCCAAAAGATGAAAAACCAACATTTTTGTGGACCCTGTTTTGGGTAGTTTGGTGTATCAACTTCCCGGGGGTGTAACTTTGGGATACGATCTACATTTGGGGCGCATGATAGCTCGTTGGAAAGGTATCATCGAGGATATTAATTTTGGGGGATAAATTAAATCCTTTATCTACTTTGAGAAGATATATCCTGAAAAACCTTTATTTAGGCCCTCAAAATGGCCCCGGAAGTTAAAAGTTGCTAAAAATAGTAAATTACCAAAATTGCCAGAAAACTATTTTGAGCCGATTCGAGAAGGTGGGTGGCAACCGATATCGACCTGGATCACCCATGACCTATCATAGTGAGACACTATCAAATGTCATCGATAATTACCCTACTTATGACAAAGAAATGTACTCCATTTTGCAAGCTTTTCGCCAATGGAGGCATTACATTATTGGGAAGGAGACAATCATCCACACTAGTTACAAGCCACTGAAATTCATGCAGACATAAGGAAAATTGTAGAATGACTACTATCAGAAATGGTCCACATATTTGCAGTAGTTCCACCTCAACATCAAGTATAAAAAGAGAAGTAACAACTGAGTCATTGATTGTCTCAGTTGACATCCAGTCGCGAAACTCACCACAATACTTGAGTCTTGTAGAAACGAGACCTACGGATGGCCCCACTGCTTTGGGATAGATCCTAACTTCATCAACACTTGCTAGATGTTAGGCGCAAACACAACTGTCACCAATTTCCATCTTCAGGATGAGCCACTGTTCCATTTGAGCCATCTATGTGTGCCATCAAGTGAGCGAGCGAAGATGATTTGGGAATCCCACTATAGTCGGGTGGCATGACACTTCATAGTTTAAAAGACAGTGCTAGTGTTTCAACAACATTTCTGCTGGCCGAAACTTCGACAGGATGTCAACAAATATATCTAATCCTACACTACCTGCATTAATGCCAAACTGACCATTAATATACAAGGTCTGTACACTCCTATTCCTACTCCTGACAGGTCCTGAGAATCCATATCGATGGAATACATGTCAGGCCTTCTATCCACCAAGTGAGGAAATTACTGTGTTTTTTTGGTTGTTGATCACTTTTCCAGCATAGTGATTCTGGCTGCTTGTAAGAAGAGGATCACGACTGCTAAGATATTCTTTGAATGAGTGTGGGTACACTTTGGGATCCAACAAACCATTATCTCATATTGGTATAGTTGGTTCCTCAACACAATATGGTCGAGCCTCTGGTCATTGTTGGACACCAAGCTCACCAGGTCCATTGCCTTCCACCCCCAGATGGATGGACAAACCGAGGTCATCAACTAGATGATCATGCACATATTGTGCATGTACAAGTCCAAGCACTCCCACACCTGGGATGAGAGTCTTCCCTATGTTCAACATAGCTACAAAAAATCCATACATATCTCAACCGACCACATCCCCTTTCAGGTGGGGTTTGGATTTCAACCATTGGGTCCCATGGATGTTGTACTACCCCTTGCGGTCACCTAGACAGACTAGTCGGATGCTCAAACTAGAGTTGAAAAAGACACCTAGTTCATTGAGCGGATCCAACACATCCATCAACAGGTTCAGGATATTTTACATAAGTCCAATGCCAAGTATAAGAAGCACCATGATCAAGATCGGGTGCCACACTAGTTTCAGGTGGGAGAGAAAGTTTGGTTGCACTTGCAGGAAGAATGCACTACAAAGCCTCATCCAAAGTTTCGTCCACTTCGTTATGGACCCTACACCATTACCAAGGCTATGGGTGACAATTCTTTTGAGCTCAACCTTCCCCCATTCCTTGGCTTGCACCCAATATTCAATGTGGACCTCCTTCAGCCTTATTTTCCGCCATTATTGGACATATCAGAGATATAAGAACAATTGACACCAACAAATATCAACCTTGGCTACATGGAACATGCATTCACTAATCAGATCGTGGACACACAAGTTAAGGGCACTCACCAATAGAGAATCCAAATTTATCAGGTTGTCAAAGTAGGGAAACTCCTGCACCAAGGCAAGTGGCTCACTTGGGGCCAAATTCAGTAGAAATTTCCTCATATGATGGGATAACTCAATGAAATGGATACCATTCCTTCCTAAATGGGTAGGATTGATCCAGGAGTATCTCGGTGGCCACCCACCTTGTCCAACTAGGTAAAAACAGGTTTTTGGAAACTTACTATTTTTAGTAGTTTTTCAATTCCTGAACTTCCGGGGCCATTTTAAGGGCCTAAACAACGATTTTATTGAGTCCCCTAAATGAATCACCTCATCAATACCTTTCCAACATGCTATCATGCGCCCTAAACAAAGATCGTATCCAAAAGTTACGACCTCAAAAAGTTGATGTACTAACTTACCCCAACGGGGCCCACATGACTTCTGACGCTTCATTTCCTAGGGTTGGGTTTTTGGATATATAGGGTTTTGAAATTCATGTTTATTGTAAAAGTTCCTTCAGAGCCTCAATGTGCTCATCTTCTAGCAAATGAGCATAGCCGTCACTATTGGACAACTAAGAGGGGGGGTGAATTAGTTGTTAATGTGCTTAAACAATTATACCCATTTAAAGTCTTTACAGAACACTCAATGACAATCACAATAATGCAGCAATAGAATATTCAACATCAATCACACACATGAAATATACAGAGATATATTTCCTGAGGAAGCCCATAAAGGGAGAAAACCTCTTCTTCTTGATATGATAATTATTTTCTATACATTATCATTCTTATGAGCACCAACTCATAATGAGGCTACCACCCTTGTTTTGTAAGCTTCTACTTGTTGGGAGCACCTACTCTCTGGATTCTCTAGCACCCACTAGAAGGAAGCATCAACTCCCTAAGTTTTCCAGCACCAACTGGATGGAAGCACCAACTTCCAGTCACATAGGCACCAACCTATATAATAGAGAACAACAATTCTCCCTTGCACCACCTTGCCACCTTGGTTTTTCTGGCTGCAACCAGACGGAAGATACAACTCCCTGTGTTCAAGAACCCACTTGAAACTCTGAGGTCACCAATCCTCCCTAGCACCTCCCAACTACCCTGATTATAAAAAATTCGTTATTGAAACTTATTACAATGATATAGTGTTTATCTATAGCTTACCAGTCTCATCACTGTACTGCTGCACTGATATGCTCTCCTTGCATCAATGTCTTCCTACTCGCATTTTTCTTTGAGATTTTTGTTCTTCTTCTCTGTCTCTACATGTGCACCTCGAATTCCTCTTTCTTTCTCATATATGCATTTCTATTCTATGCGTTATGCCTCTTCTCTGTCTTTCAACTACTGCACATGGTCTGCTTTTACCCGAATGAATCACTCTCAATAGTAGCAACCTATGCATCTATGTTCCGTGCATATTTATCATACCAAGTACTTTTCCAGATCATCCATGCAACCCATCATATTCTTTGGCAGTTACATTGAACTTGTTCATCATCATTGGCTTATCCTAAGATTCTTTGCCTTCTCTAGTAGTTCGACTCTTCGTCTTTTCTATCAGACTCAAGCTTTATCCTCTCTGTTGCATTTATAGAATTCAACGCGTTTCCATCTATCAATCATCTCTATGATGAGTCTTCATTCCACTGGCATTTATGTCGAGGCTGTTCATCTCCTCTAGTGATCACCCTGAGATTCTTCGAACTCTCTAGTAGATGCAATTAGTCATTTTTTGCGGTTACAATCAGTCTATCTCTAGTAGTTATTGAGAGAAACTTAGTGTGCTCATCCCTTTCGCACTTTTCCCTTCCTCAGAAAACTACACAGTGGGCACTGGATTTTCTAGCTAAGCCCCTTCCTTTAACATGACCATCGATGGTGACCATATGCATAACCAATAGTCATTTCACGATTTTGCATTTTGGGTGATCAACTATGAGTCACCTTGGTTTTCCCGATTCACAAAACTCCTAAATGGAGCCTAGCATTGCTAGTTCCTTATCTTCTCTTCTGCTGATTTGACCACTAGCTGTGACCACAGGCCTATTCAAAAGGCACTTCACAATTTTGTGTTTCGCAAGTTTTTTTGCAAGTCACTCTGACTCTTCCAACTCCCGATTAGGAAATGGATCCTAGCAAGTTGCAAGATCCTTCCTTCATGTGACCACCGGCTACGCCAACAAGTGCTTCATGATTTCTCACGTCGGGACATTAAGAACTTTGTGAATTCGCTCACCTATCTTCTCCAAATTCTCGATCCCTGAATTGGAAAATTCCTCGAGACCAAATTGACGGTCCTCGATTCCCTTGCAATCAATGACTCAGATCAACTTCGTGACTTCACATTTCACGATTTTGGAAAACAACTTTCTCTATGCTCTAGATTCTCAAAGTCGTGATTACGTTAGATTGACGAACCACAATCCTCCTACGATCAATGACTACGATCAAGTCGTGATTTCACGTTTTGCGACTTTGGAGGTTAGTTCACCTCTAGTCTCCTAATTCCCGAATTCCCGATATCCATGGGTGCTAAATAAATGGCTCACGCTCCATAGTGATCCAACGGTCCAGATCTCACTTTCATGAATTCTGACTTTGTTCTTTGCCGTGCCAAATCAATGGTCCATAATGCTTCCTTGATCAACGACTGTGATCCCTTTTTGCATTTTAGGATTTTGCATTTCATGATGTTGAAGGTTAGAGAACCTCCCTTCTTCCAAATCTTGATTCTCTGAAGCCTACTCCAGATCAATGGCCAATAGACCTCTGTGGTTCAATGGTCCAGATCTCATTGGGATTTCGTGTTTTGCTATATCTATGAGTTTCTTGACGTAGTTCTCCCGATTCATGATTCTGTGAAATTTCTCATCTGCTGCCACATGTCCTCTTGATCGAATGGTCCAGAATTCATCTTCAAGACTCTATTTTTTGTTTTGACAGATCAATGGTCTAGAACCCTTTGTGATCCGACGACCCATATCATATCACGATTTTGTGTTTCGCGAGTTGGAAGGTTTAGAGAAACTCCTTCCTTTGACTTTCCAGTCAACAAAATGTTGATCTCTCACCATGTGTCCTCCAGATCCAATGATCCATGACTATCCTCGATGGATGGCCAGGATTCTTTCATAGCTTTGGAGTGTTGGATGACTCCTGGTCTTATCCTCCTTGCAGCTCCACCAGATCTAACAGCCCATGGCGCTCCTCGATCCACGATCGATGACCCATGTCATTCCTCCTTCTGATCTTCATTCCTCCCGACTTGGAATAATTTATAAGTGCCAAAGGCCTCGACCTTTGATGATTCTACGAGTCCCCATGACTTTAGGTCTCGTCTGTGTTTTCTCGTCTCTGCATACTTGATATTTGGTTTTCTGTTGTTCTCGACAATAAACCTGTCATCATCGCTCCTCCTCCTGAGATTATATTTCCTATGTGTTCTAGCCATCAATGACAAGAACACTCCCAACTATAAACATGCCAACAATCTCCCCCTTTGGCATTGATGGAAACCCTCAAAGGATACTCTAGTCTGTTTGTACCTCCATTTCTAGCATCCAGACCACTCCTTTTCTCCCCCTTTGACATCAATGTCAAAGAAAACATGCTCCCCCTAAGCTGTTGCAATACTTTTTGGAGGTATCAGATATTCAACCAACACATACTCCATCTGAAAGAATGGACTCTCTTAAGCTGATAATGGGGTCATGCCCAATTTATGGCGTAGATACTTAAAATGAGATTGTGCAAGTGGTTTAGTGAAGATATCAACAATCTGATCTTTGGCTGGAATATAATGCAAAGAAACCATAGAGTTGGTTACTTGTTCCCTCAAGAAGTGATACTTTATGGGTATATGCTTGGTCTTAGAGTGAAATATAGGATTATTTGACACACTAATTGCACTGGTATTATCACAATGAATTGGGATCAGTGCAGTATATTTTACCTCCAAGTCTGCAAGGGTATGAATCATATACAATACTTGGGTACAACAAGTGGCAGCTGCAATGTATCCAGCTTCCATGGTTGATAAGGAAATGGAACCTTTCTTCTTGGTCAACCATGAGACAAGGGAATCTCCTAAGAAGAATGCACCTCCACTCGTGATTTTCCTTTCATCCATGCAGTTAGCCCAATCAACATCTGAATAGACTGATAGTTGAAAATTTTGATTCCTAGGATACCATAGGCCATAGGCCATTGTTCCTTTCAAGTATTTGAATATGCTTTTGATAGCTAATAAATGAGTCTATTTGGGTGTGGCCTGATAGCTTCCTACGATTCCAACAACATGCATTATGTTTGGATGAGATGCTATTATGTACAACAGGATACCTATCATAGACCTATATGAACTCTCATCAACATCAGGTGAGTCATCATACTTTCTTAACTTACATCCAGTGACCATAGGTGTGCTCATAGGTTTAGAATCTTCCATTTGAAACCTTTTCAACATGTCCTTTAGATATTTTTCTTGAGAAATAAATATTCCTTCAGACCCCTGAGTAATTTGTAGATCTAGAAAAAATGATAGTTCCCCTATCATAGACATTTCAAACTCAGACTGCATGGAAGAAGAAAACCACTGTACCAACGAAGCATTATTACTCCTGAAGAAGATGTCATCTATGTAGACCAGGACAATGAGCAAATCATTACCCTTTGTTTTGATATATAGATTTATGTCAATTGTTCCTCTCTTGAATCCTTTGTCTTGTAGATATGTATCCAATCTGTGATACCAGGCACGAGGAGCTTGTTTTAATTATATAAGGCTTTCTTTAGATTGTAGACAAAGTCAGGGTTATCTGAAAGTTGGAACACCTCTGGTTTTTCCATATAGACTTCTTCTTTTAGATCTCCATAAAGATGACTTGACATCCATTTGATAGACTTTAAACTTCTTATGACAAGCATAGGCAAGAAACATACTAATAGCTTTTAATCTTGCTACAGGTGCAAATGTTTCATGAAACTCTAGTCCTTCTATTTGAGCATATCCTTTACAGACCAATCTAGATTTATTTCTTACAATATTTCCTTTCTCATTCATCTTATTTTTGTAGACCCATTTTGATCCTATTACATTATTATCTGTTGGCCTAGAAACAAGTTCCCAAGTGTGATTCTTTTCAATCTGGTCCAGTTCTTCATTCATTGGTTTTAACCAATTTACGTCTTTAATGGCCTCATTGAAGTTCTTGGGTTGCAACATGGATATGAAGGTTATATGTGATTGCTCAGTGTTTTTGATTATCCTTCTCCTGGTTTGTACACCTTTGTATTTTTCAACAATTATCTGACTTGCAAGATGATTCTTTTGAGTAATTCTGGAGGAAGAATTTGATGTTGTCTGTTGATTTGAGTTTACCTGAGTATTTGCATCTTCATCTGACTCGTAGTCTTCTCATTCTGATTCTTGGACCTGTTCATCTTCAACTTCATCTATATCCTTTTTGTTGATTCAATATTGTTCACCTCTCCTACTAGAATTCCTTCATCAACTTTTATGTCAATACATTCAACCAATTTATGCAACCTCTTATTATAGCATCTGTATCCTTTACTGTTTGTAGCATACCCTAAGAAGATGCCTTCATCAACCCTGTCATCATACTTGCCAAGGTTCTCATTATTGTTTTTTATGTAGCACTTACTCCCAAAGACTTTGAAGTGTTTGATTGAAGCAGGTCTTCCATACCACAGTTCATAAGGTGTCTTTTCACTGTGTGGTATGAGGTGGGATTTGTTAAGAACATGGACTATTGTGTGTATGGCTTCTACCCAGTAGGTTGACCAATGTTCTTCTCATTCATCATTGACCTGGCCATTTGCTGCATGGTTCTGTTTTGCCTCCCAAATACTCCATTTTGTTGTGGGGTTCCTGGGATTGTGTATTCTCTCTTGATCACATTTTTATCACAAAATTCCTTAAAATCACTTGACATAAATTCTCCTCCTTTGTCTGATCTTACTGCCTTTAAAATCTTACCTGTTTGATTCTTATTTAAAGACTTGAATATTTTAAATTTCTCAAATGCTTCAGCTTTTTATTTGAGAAAAGAAACTCAAGTGAGTCTGGAGTAGGCATCAATGACCAACATAAAGTAGTTTTCCTTCCCTATGCTTTCCTGTATTGATGGTCCACATAAATCCATATGAACTAATTGAAGTGGTTTCTTTGTTGAAGTGGAGCTCTTGGATTTAAACTGTGTTCTGGTTAGCTTTCCTATTTGGCAGGGTTTACACATAGAATCTTGTGGCTTTGATATTCTTGGAAGATCTTTTACTGCCTCAAGATTTTTGAGCTTGATTAAGTGGTCAAAGTTTAGATGTCGAAGTCTTCTATGCCATAACCAGATTTCATCATGTTTTCTTAGATGACACTCTTCTCTATCTTCTTTCATCACATATACATTATTATCTTTCCTTATGCCTTTAGCCACCACTTGTCCTGAGTTTACAGACTTTACCTTGCAATCCTTGGAGGTGAACACCACTTCACATCCTCTGTCACACATTTGACTTACACTGAGAAAATTATGTTTCAACCCATCTACAAGTAGAACATCCTGGTCTTTTCCTTTTCCATTACTTAAACTCACCATCCCTTCACCCTTGATTTTAGATAGATCATCATTCCAAAGGTTACGTTTCTTGATTTTCTTTCACTTAGAGATAGAAAGTTACCTTTGTCTCCCATCATATGTTTGGAGCATACACTATCAATATACCGAGGGTTCTTTTGCCTTTGAGCTGACAACACTAATCCACACTTGTCACTTTCTTTCTTCTTCCAAACCTTTCCATTTTCAGCAGAGGGATTCAAATCTGGTTCACATTTCCTTAAGCGACAATCAACAACTTTATGTCCATAATTATGATAGGTGTAACATTCGGGTTCGTTGAATAAAGGATCATAACGATTGTTATGCTTAACCTGTGTCCTTTTCCCATCCATCACATGATTTGTAGTTTGTGGTGGTTTGTTACTTGGTTGTCTCATTCTTTGTTGCAAAAGATATCTATTCCTTGAGTGTCTTGATTGGTCATATCTAAATCCTAAAGAACAGTTCACAGTTTTGTGACCAAAGTTAAAACAGAAAAAAAATATCCATAGAAAAATCCTTTCTACCTAGAAAATGGTTGTCTTCTTTGAGTAGGTCAATTTATTCAATGCTGATGTTTTCTTTGAGTAGAGGGTGTATTATTTCTCCGTTCTACCATTTCAGTTCTAGTACTTTTTTATTTACTCCTCCTGGGCGGCTGATTATCTCCTTTTGTTTTTGCAGGTTTCTTGTTGTCATTGGTTGTAGATTTGACAAACTTGATGGGCTCTTTGTTTCTTGGCTAACCACTACTTGATCCCTCTTCATAACCCAAACCCATTTTCAACTTTGGATTCCTTTTTTTATTCAGAATGGTGGCCAATCCTTCTGAGGCTTTGATACTTGACAGATTCCGATGATACAAGGCTTGAAACTTCTCCAACTCTTTCCTAGTTTTCACTACTTCTTCTTCCAGAGCTTCACATCTTGCCTTATTTTCTGATAACTGTTGTTTCAGAATGTCTTCGATTTTCTTTTCCCCTTCTAATTCCACTTTTAGAAGGGAAAAGTGTTCATCATCTTTTTTAACATTCTTTTCAAATTGCATCAACAATTGTTTTTGTTTTCTCTTCTCGAGTCCAAGTTTGTCAATCTCTTCTAAGGCACTGATTAGTTCACCTTCCATATCAACCATAGCTTCTTCATCACTAACATCACTTCCTATTTTTTGATTAACATAATCCTCTTTGGCCATAAGGACAAAGTCATTAACCTTATCTTCACCATCATAATCATTATTTGTGTCTCCTGAAGAATCATCATTGTTTACACATAAACTTTTCTTTTTATCAAATCTCTTGGATTTATACTTCTCTTCACCTTTAAAGTTCTAGTCCTTCTTCTTGTGTGGACACTTAGATGCAAAGTGACCTATCCTTCCACAGTTAAAACATTTGAAGGGAAACTTGCCTTGATACTTTTCTGATCCTTTCTTTAGTCTTCTCACAATTTTTTCTTCAATTTCATCAGGCTTGGAATCCTCATTCTTATCTGCTTTAAAAGATGATTCTCTAGAGGTGGGTTTATCTTTAAATATCCTCATTTCATATGTAGTCAATGTTCCTAGAAGTTGATCAAAAGCCAAATATTTTAAATCATTAAGTTCTTCTATAGCTGAGACCTTTGGGTTGAACCTATCTGACAAAGATCTCAAATTTTTTTGAACTAAAGAGGGTTCCTCAATTTTTTCACCAAGTAATTTCATTGCATTTACTAGTTCTTCAACTCTCAGAAAGTACTTCCCAATAGTTTCATATTCTTTCATCTGTAGTTGTTCAAACTATACTCTGTATGTTTGAAGCTTGGCATCTTTTACCTTCTCATTACCTTCATAACTGATAATGAGTTTGTCCCACATGTCTTTGGTAGTTTCTAAATGCATAACCTTTACAAATTCTGCTTCTGCAAGCCCACTCAAAATAACATTCATAGCCTTAGCATTGAAGCTGAATTCTAGCTTGTCATCCTTACTAGCTAGTATAATTGGCTTTACATAACCAGTCTCTACCACATCCCAAACATCTGCACCTAAAGCCATTATGTAGGTTCTCATCCTAACTTTCCAGAAGGCAAAGTTTGTTCCATTGAACAGAGGGTCCTTGTTGGTTGAAGTTCCTTCACGGCTAGTCATGTTTAAGATCTAGGATCAACCCTTAGATAAAAAGGGGTTGGATATGATACCAATTGTAGGACAAATGAGAGGGGTGGGGGTGAATCAGTTGTTACTGTGATTAAGCAATTACACCCATTTAAACTCTCTAAAAAACACTCAATGACAATCACAATAATGCAACAATAAAGGGAGAAAACCTCTTCTTCTTGATATGATAATTATTTTCTGTACATTATCATTCTTATGCACCAACTCATAATGAGGCTACCACCTCTGTTTTGCAAGCTGCTACTTGCTGAGAGCACCTAATATCTAGATTCTTTAGCACCCACTAGAAGGAAGCACCAAATCCTTAAGTATTCCAACACCAACTGGATGGAAGCACCAACTTCTAGTCACATAGGAACCAACCTGTATAATAGAGAACAACAATTCTCCCTTGCACCACCCTGCCACCCTGGTTTTTCTGGCTACAACTAGATAAAAGCTACAAATCGCTGTGTTCAAGCACCCACTTGAAACTTTGAGGACACCAATCCTCCCTAGCACCTCCCAACCACCCTGATTATTAAAAATTTGTTATTGAAACTTATTACAGTGATACAGTGTTTATCTATATCTTACCAGTCTCATGACTGTACTACTGCACTCATATGCTCTGCTTGCATCAGTGTCTTCGTGCTTGCATTCTTCTTTGAGCTTTTTGTTCTTCTTCTCTGTCTCTGCACGCAAACCTCAACTTCCCTTTTCTTTCTCATATATTCATTTATATTCTATGTGCTACGCCTCTTCTCCGTCTTTCAGCTGCTGCACACGGTCTGATTTTACCCGCATGAATCACTCTCAACAGAAGAAACCTATGCATCTTTGTTTCACACATATTTATCATACCAAGTACTTTTCCAGATCATCCATGCAACCCATCATCTTATTTGGCAGTTACACTGAGCCTGTTTGTCATCATTGGCTTATCTTGAGATTCTTTGACCTCTTTGGCTGTGTGACTCTTCGTCTTTTATGTCACAGTCGAGCTTAATCCTCTCTATTGTAGTTATAAACTTTGATGCTTTTCCATCTATCAATCGTCTCTATGATGAGTCTTCATTCCACTGGTAGTTATCTCGATACTCTTAAGCTCCTCTGGCAATCACCCCAAGATTCTTCGAACTCTCTGGTAGATGCAATTAGTCATTTTCTGCGGTTACAATCAGTCCATATCTAGAAGTTATTGAGAGAAACTCAGTGCACTCATCCCCTTCGCACTTTTTCCCTTCCTGGGAAAACTACATAGTGGGAACTGGATTTTTTGGCCAAGCCCCTTCCTTTCACATGACCATCGGTGGTGACCATATGCCTAACCAATAGTCATTTCACAATTTTTCATTTTGGGTGATCAACTGTGAGTCACCTTGGTTTTCTTGATTCATGAAACTCCGAAATGGAGCCTAGCACTGCTAGCTCCTTCACTTCTAATCCACTGATGTGACCACTGGTTGTGACCACAGGCCTAATCAAAATGCGCTTTGCAATTTCGTGTTTCGTGAGTCACTCTGACTCTTCCAACTCCTGATCATGAAATGGAGCCTAGAAACTTGCAATATCCTTCCTTCATGTGACCACCGATGGTGAACATCAGCTATGCCAAAAGGCGCTTTACGATTTCACACTTCAGGAAATTGTGAACTTTTTGAATTCACTCACCTATATTCTCCAAATTCCTGATCCCTGAATAAGAGAATTCCTCGAAACCAGATTGACGATCCTTGATTCCCTTGCAATCAACGACTCAGATCAACTTCGTGACTTTGCATTTCACGACTTTAGAAAACAACTTCCTTTTTGCTCCAGGTTCTCGAACTCGCGATTACGTTAGATCGATGGACCACAATTCTCCTTCGATCGACGACTGCGATCAAGTCATGATTTCACATTTCGTGACTTTGGAGGTTAGTTCACCTCTGTTCTTCCGATTCTTGAATTCCTGGTATCCATGGGTGCCAAGTCAATGACTCACTCTCCTCAGTGATTCAACGGTCTAGATATCACTTTCACAAAGTTTGACTTCGTTCTTCATCGTGCTAGATCAACGGTTCAGAATGATTCCTTGATCAATGTCTATGATCACTTTCTACATTTTATGATTTTGTATTTCACAATGTTGAAGGTTAGAGAACCTCCCTTCTTCTGAGTCTCGATTCTTCGAAGCCTGATCTAGATCAATGACCCACAATGCTCTGTGGTTCAACGGTCCAGATCTCATCGATATTTCACATTTCACGATATCTGTGAGCTGCTCGACATAGTTCTCTCGATTCATGATTATGTGAAACTACTCATCTGCTGCCACATGTCCTCTGGATCAAATGATCTAGAATTCATCTTTGAGACTCGAGACTTCATTATTTGTTGTGACAGATCAACGGTCTAGAACCCTTTGTGATTCGACGATCCATATCATGTCACGATTTTGTGTTTCGCGATTTGGAAGGTTTAGAGCACCTCCTTCCTTTGAATTTCTAGTTAGCGAAATGTTGATCTCTCACCATGTGTCCTCCAGATCCATTGATCTGTGATTGTCCTTGATGAATGACCATGATTCCTTCACAGGTTTGGAGTGTTGGATGACTCCTAGTCTTATCCTCCTTGTAGCTCCACCAGATCTAACGACCCATGACACTCCTCGATCCATGATCACCGACCCATGTCGCTCCTCCTCCTGAAATTCATTCCTCCTGACTTGGAATAATTTATAAGTGCCAAAGGCCTCGACCTTTGATCCTTCTGCGAGTCCTCATGACTTTGGGTCTCGTCTACATTTTCTCATCTTTTCATACTCGAGATTTGGTTTTCTCTTTTTCTCGCCAGTAAACCTACCATCGTCGCTCCTCCTCCTAAGCTTATCTTTCCTATGTGTTCTAGACATCAATGAAAAGCACACTCCCAACTGTAAACATGCCAACAATCACATCTCTTCTCAGAGATAAGTTGCCTCCATTCTAGCAAGATTGTTTTTTGTCTGTATTTTACAGTTTTCAACATATTTCTTATTTAATAGAATCCAAGTTTTACTGTATCCCTGTTATTGTTCATTGTTTCTTTGTTTTAATATTATAAAACTGTGGTTTCATTTCATTTCGCTCATAAATCCAGATCAGGATTGGACATATTGTTGGACATACATGGCTTTGTGGATATAGACTGGGCTGGAGATCTGGATTGTAGGATATCTACAAGTGGGTATGTGTTTAACATGTTTGGAGGAGCAATCAGTTGGATGAGAAAAATGTAGTATGTAGTGACACTTTCAACTAAAAAATATGAATACATGGAAGCCACTCATGCAAGCAAGGAAGCATTAAGGTTACAAAGATTTTGTTCAGGTATAATTTGGGTTGGTACAGTAAGTTGTCAGGATAGATTGTGGCAGTTAGAGTGCAATTTTTATGGCGAAGAACCCCATTTAGCATTCAAATACAAAGCATATTGATGTTCAATATCACTTTGTGAGAGACATGGTTGAAGAAAAGAAGATGTTGTTGATGAAGGTGGACACTTTGAAGAATGTTGCAGATTCATTAACAAAATCTATGAGCACTAAGAAGTTCTCTTTGTGTAGATGATCTATGGGCATTGCTTCCCTAGATTGTTGACTATGTAACCGTATAACCCCCTATATGCAAAGAAAAAAATAAGTGGGAGAATGTTGGATATGTGTTATATTCTTTGTGTTATATGTGTTATATTTTTTCCTCAGTTTTTGTGCCTTGTTTTTGGGGGCTTTTTTTGGCACATGGTTTTTTGGCAATGGCTTTCTATTTCTGGTTAAGAAATTAGGGTTGTTGACTAATATAAGTCATTGGATTATGGTTTTGGATGCCGCTGGCTCCTATATGTATATTGTATTTTAAACAATGTATGATATGAATGAATATAGAATATGTTGGTTTTCCCTGTTTGGGTTTCCAGGGGAAAAATCTCTATGTAATGTGTGTATTTTCCATTGTATCTTTTCTATTCTTTTATTGAAAATCTATTTGTAGTACAATATTGTACAAGGTTAAAATCTACACCTACTCGAATATCACCAAAGGAAATGGAAGAAAGAAGAGAAATGGGACTATGATTTGGTTGTTACTAAAAAATGGTCAAAAGGGCATAAATGTTGTTGGCCCTTGACCAAGTTTTGGAGGCCCTTGGTCACGTTTGACCTATTTTGGGACTTCGATAGGCTTTTGAAGGCAGAGCGCAAGTTGAAGCGGAGATCGCAGGATATCAGCCCCTTGTTTAGGTCTTTTTGGGTTTTGGGCTATGTAACGAGTATGGGGAAGTCGGCCCATTTGTTTACCCATGTTTAGGCCCTTTTGTAATATATAAATAGAAAGCTAGGTGATGTAAGTAGGGGCGAATTAATGGTGCAATGCTAAGTGCAAGTGATATCTTTAAATGCTTTGTGCATATCATATGAGACTTGCAAGGATAAGTGCAAGTGACTGTAAGAGATTGTGTAAAGGCTTTGTGCTGTAACCTATCTCGGGGAAGGAGGATCTGGTGAGGTGTGCGTAGATCTCCTGTCCTATGTGGAGTAGGACCTTATGGCTCTGTGCATGTAGATGATTGACAGAAGACAATAAAGAAGATGAAGAGTTTGTGGATGTAGCCCCAGGCTAGGGGTGAACAACGTATATCCTGTGTTATGGTTTCTTTGTGCATTATGGTTGTTATATTGTTTATGTGAGTTATTCTTAGTGTAAAAATGTATTCTTAGATGGATAAGATATGATAGATCAGTTCCTAGTAATATGAATAAGATGCTAGATCTGATCTTTTTTCTTATGCTAAGTGCCTAGATGTGTAGATCTGGTTGAATATTGCATTACTTTGTAATTAGGGTTTATCTGCGCTATAGACAAAGGTTGAGTACTAATGAATGACAACTTCTAAGTGCTTTGTTAGAGTATTGTAATCACATATATGTGTCCTAGATAAGGTTGTAGACACTGGATTACTGCAACCACCCCTACCTCTACCTTGGGTGAGACTTCATCTGCTTCGCAGGTGTTTCCAAAAGGGCCAGTAGTTAGGGTTTTGTTGGTGCACTTTTGAAGTGTTGAACCCTGGGTCTGCCCCTATTCCAACAAATGGTTTCGTTGTCGGGAACTGAAACTGTGATTGCTAGGAACTGAGGAAAAAAAAGAGAGATCTGTGCATAGATCTATTTCTTTAGTGCGCAGTATTCTACTTGACTTACGAAGCTCTGTGCTAAGAAAGGAGGAAGATATGAAGAAAAGAGGTAAGATTAGTGAACTTTTTTTATTAAAGAGGTAAGATCTGAAAGCTTTGTGCTTTGATAAAGGTAAGATAAGTGGAATTGTTTTTTTCAAAAGTATGGATCGAGGTATGTTTGATAAATTTTGTCCCACTCTGCGAACTAGGGCACAATTAGAAGAAATAAGGTTTGATATGAATAGATCTGATAGAGATAATGAAAGATATGTTTTTCCTATGCATAGAAAGAATGTTTGGACTAAAAAATGAATACAGGATCCTAGAAATAATTTTTGTAGGTTAGCTTCTATGATCCTAGTGCACAGTACAGGAAAAGTTGGGGATCATTTAAGAGGAAGAGAGGATTAACTCTTTTTTACAGTTGAAGAAGGCTGAGCCATCTTGCTAAGGATTGCCCTGATAAAAGACCTAGTTGTCTTTGTTTTAAAGCTATGGACCATGACGTTCTAGATTTCCCTAGAATGATTTCTAAGGTTGAAAGAATGAATATGAGACAAGAAAACCTTGAGAAAGGCCAAGAAACCAAGACCATGGAAGAACCCCAGAAAGAATCAGAGACTGTATTAATACAAATGAAAGAAACCCTAAATGACCAAAAAGATATCAACTTATCCAAGATTTTTAAAGAGAAAGAGTGCATAGAAACAAGAATAGGAGACTTCAACATAGACTGTGTTCTGGATGAGGAAATACAGGTGAGTATTATGATAGAAAGAACTTGCAAAATTTTAGGAAATCCTACTATGATTCCTTCATTGGGAGGAATAGGATTATTTAGAGGAAAGATGATAACCCTATGTGGAAGACTTACCCAGACATCTATGAACACTCATGGAACTTCAATAGAAGAAGAATTTGAGGTTGTTAAATTGATTGAGAACAACGCCCCATTTGCTATGTTACTAGGAAAAACCTAGATTGAGAAAGATCAGATCCGAAGAAAACAAGAAGAGGAAACTCTAGAATAGAAAAAGCAAGCACTAAGAGACTTCATGACTAAGATAATAACACACTTACTGGAAGAACAAGAAAACTAGTCGAAGCTACTGAGGACCAGAAATCTGGATGTCAAAGTTGAAATAACACAAGCATACCTGAAACACCTGTCTGTACAAGAAAGTAGAGCACCTACCCTAGACAGAGGAGAAGTATTGGCCTTGAACTCTACGAAAGAACATCAACAACATGAAGTTACTATGCCAAGAGGAGATAAGAATCATAATGGAAAGAGGCATACTGAGACATAGATCATAGGGAAGAAGGCTAGAAAGCTCAACAAGAAGAAAGCAAATTTGGAGAAATTATAGGAAGTTCCAAAAATTATAGAAATTAGAAATTATAGAGAAGACATCACAGAAGGAAGGTCTCCAAAATTCAAACTTCGCCCGAATATCAGAGAAACTCAGACTGACACTTCGCCATGGTGGAGCGATATGACCATTGGAGGCATTATAACCATTATATTGACCTTCCGAAATGGTTAGAACAACAACTATGATTAGAAATCTCACCATCGTACCATTGGGACTATGTTGTAACGGACATAACTACATTAATGAAGGTTTCTTGTTAGTTGAAAGGACCCGTTACATCGTTGTCTACTTATCCTGTCGACTGTTGTGTCAAGCACACTTTCGCAAATTGTATCTGAGCCAACAAGAGAACTCATTGTTCTTATTGAGACATGTGTTGTTCTTATTGAGACCTTTCCATCCATTCTGTTGCATTAAGTATTTTTTCACCAGCCTAAGATATCTGATATCGAGCGTGCATGTCGGACGAGCTTAGCGCGGTGTAGAAGTTAGTAGAGGAAGTTTTAATCGATATAATGGTAGAGAGAGTGATGTTCATATGACTTCAAGCTTCATCGATGCGAGGAGTGAAAGCCTCCCCGTCGACTGATCATAGATCTAGACCATCCCAAGCTATATATGAGAAAAGAACCAAGCATCGAGATGACTTGGCAAACATGAAGTTAATCCATTCCATCCTGCCTGACTACATCCTGCCTCTAGCCGGTGCAATGAATCATGATAGTGTCTCTAGGGACTTCGAGTACACCTTGGTCACTACGTACCTCCTGAAGGGGATACGCACAGACAAGCCTCAGCTGGATAAGATCATGACACTAAATATCAACGAATTTAACCTAGGGTATCACAAGAACTTCAACATGCTCACTCCTCATTGGTATTTGACTAGGATGAAGGAGAAGAAGTCAAGGATAATCCCCCAACCATGGACTATGGACCTTGCACAGTCCACCATCCTGAACGTGATGAAAATACCCCATTTTGGAAGGCACTAGGAGATTAACGCGTGCGTTAAGATCCTAATGTCAAGATTCCATGGTGGTTATTTGTGGCTAGACAGACGCATCACCGTCGATCCGATGTTGATCCATCAGATCACCGGATTGAGCATGCATGGACCAGACCCACAATAATTTTACCCAGGGAAGGCTACAGACCATGCCCTGGTGCAGAAGATTAAAGATACATACATCGATGTGGATAAGGGGAAGTGAGGCTACAAGGTAGCCTCCATCTCGAATGGCACAATGCACCTTGCTTACTAGTTAATTGTTGGTAAGATAGTTCAGAAGACCAGACCCACACAGGTCACAGGATTTGTTGTTGACCTCTCTGGAAAATGCGTGGAGGGGCTACAGATGAATTGGGAAAAATACTTGGTGAACAAGTTATACCAAGACTACCGCAAAGCTCAGGATCAGGGCTACAAGTTCCATTTTAGTTGGTTATTGATCCTCATCGCGTTCATAGCTTGGGAGATGCCGGAAGGTGCGACCTTCCCTGAACTAGAGCCATCTGAACCCTTAGACGCAAAGTTCACTTCGCTATGGTATTCAAACGATATGGGAAAACAATTGTAATCAAACACGGTGTTCCACACCTACTACCTGCAGTTAAAGAGGGCTATTAAAGCTATCCCTTGTAGAACACCGGATACCCTGCACAGGTTTAGGCCATTTGTGAAGTTGCACGCAAAGAGACATTTTATCTACATCACTGTGCATGGAGACGAACATATATAAGTACTACAAAGTTATTACAAACTCATAGAGGAGGACCTAGAAGAAATAACTAAGGAGTGGCCCACAGAGCTCCTTATCCCTGTTGACCCCATAGAACTATCTGATATTGAACTAATCGAAAGCCCGATGATCACTCGTGAAGGGCATGATACACTTGGAACTAGCAGAAGGAAGAAGACATAAGAAGTCCAATAGTTGATTAGTGCATCAAAAGAAAATGCTTGAAAATCACATGGAGGAGGAGGTGATGATGAAGTAGACAATGAAGAGAACAATGGAAAAGAAGACTAGTAGAAGAAAGGTGAAGTAACACCGCCTAGGGATATCATTGATGAGGCTGAGCCATTTAAGAAAAGAAAGGTTTCTCCCACAAAACCTACATCGTGGAAAAAATCCAGCGCTATCAAGACCAAGTTGAAGACTGTGCTCATGCTCGATGACTTCGACTTCATCATTGTAGCTATATCAGATGCGTCAGAAGATATTTTGTAGATAAATGAAGCTAACCAAGTGACCATGTATGGAAAAGTTGAAGAAAAACTATAAGGGGTACAACAAACCCTTCACTTCAGCTGCGCAGTGTCCACTGCACCCCCGTCATTAGAAGAACCAGAATCGGGAGATGAGCCTACCCAACTCTGCAGACTAGCTGATGTTATCTAAGCTCACCTTCATCATGCACAAGAAAAAATAGAATAGACCAGAGTGGCCCTGAAGCAAGCACAATAGGAAGTAATATAGCAACGTAGGGTTGTGCAACAGAAGAAGGCTTCCCTCCAAGCAAAGTTTGAAGAGGAAAAGGCACAGATCCAACATGAGAAAGAACAACTGCTCGTGGAGCAGGTTGGAGTAAAAGAAGAAGTTAGTAGATCACTTCTCTTTGTTACAGGCTTAGAACAAAAAGAGGAAGACCCAGTGGAGCATCAAGTAGCGCAACTTGTTGAAGCCATCCAACAACTTCAATAGAGAATAACAAATCGAGAGATACAAACAATACCAAGTACCTCGCAAGACATGTGAGACCAAAGAGAAGCCACTGCCCAGAGCATAGTTGAGAGGATCAAAGCAATAGCTTTAGAATGTCAACATCTTAGAAGTAGAAGTGCACAGACTTATGAGCGACTTACTGAGGACCCTAAACTGAAGACACTGGAATCATAGCTCCAGGAGGAAAAGCAACAAGCAACGATGGTATAGGCACAATTGAAGCTCCTGTCAGCAGTTGAGAGAATGAAATTATCCTAGGAATAATGCACTATTAAACAACACGTCCATGCCATACAGAGAAAAGTCATGGAAGTGACTTAGAGGCTCTAGCCATTCTAGGATGCAACTTGCCAACTGTTCGAAGAGATTGAAGGATGAGGAGAAGAGCTTGAACAAGTAGTCACTTCAGTCGAACAACACTTAGAGGGACATGCGAATGAGGCAGTTATTCAAAAGTTCGTTGAACAGAAGGCCTAGGCGAAGCAGCAGGTCGAAGTAGCTCGAGCTAGGCTCAAGGATTTTGAAGCAGAGCTACCCAGATCAAAGTGACTCGGGATGAGTCACAGGTGAGTATTAGGGGCCTATTGGATCTTGACCAAGTTTTGGAGATCGTTGTTTAGGTTTGACCTATTTTGGGACTTCGACATGTTGTCGAAGGCGGAGCGCAAGTTGAAGCGGAGATTGCTAGATCTCAACCACTTGTTTAGGGATTTTTGGGTTTTGGGCTATGTAATGTGTTAACTCTCAAAAACGCACCGGCATTTTTGAAGGAAATATGCCTAATATTGAAGAGAAATTTTCACTATCTTCCCTAGCTCCAAATCCAAATCTGATTATACCATTGGAAATCTTACGATCTGTAGATGTCAATCGACTATTGGAATGTGCGAAACGGATATTCCATGGCTGAGAAAATGGATTTTTACCAAAGGCAGTTTTTGCTGGAAATTTTGACTTTCGGTGGTTTAGGCGAACAGAATGACTGTTCATTAACCACCGAAAGCTGCGTTTTCGGTGGTTAATTCACACAGAAAATGTACCAGTCAACCACCGAAAGTGACTGTGTGCAGAATTTGAGCAAGTTTTTGCACATATCGAAGGTTTTCGAGATGAAATGATATGGAACCTTTTCCAATACGTGTCTTATGAATTATCTCACTCATTCCAGCATCTATTTTTGGTCTATGATGAAGAAAAGAACGATTTCAAAGGTAAAAGGGTAATTTCCTTTGAATTAAAAGACAGGGTATTCTGCCACCTCAGCAAATTCGAATTATGCCTCTTAGAAGAGTCACTAGTCA
>ML845663.1:13307-29010 GCA_009831015.1 Picea engelmannii | reverse complement strand
TCTATGAACCATTCATATTCTTCTTTGCATTCTTTAGCGACCAATGTTATTCGACAGTTTTCATTGTGTGGAATTTCTTTCCTTTTCCATGTTGTAGTTGGTATAGGGACATTTGGCATAGGATTATCTTCCTTCATCTCTCTACAATCTCGTGCTTTGTGACCAAGATTATCGCACTTGTAGCATACAATATTTTGATCCATTAATGGTTCAAATGGATTATAATTTTCGTTGACAGGTCTGTAAACATTTCCATATATACTATTTGCAACATTCATGTATCTTGCGTATTTATTCCTTTCATTGATTCTACAATTGATTGCCTTGTGTCCAAAATTTCCACAAGTATAACAATGTGCAAGAAAGAAATTTTGATACCTGGGAGTAAGTGATCTTCTTTTTGGTGTAGTACATTTGGGTTCACGATATATTCTTATGTACTTTCCTTCATAATAATCGCTTTCATACACGATGGGAGAGGATCTTCTTGATGTTTCATTCCTTTTGAATTTTAGTCTTCTATCTTGTTGTTCAACTTGCTCTAGAGTGTTGGTTTCATCATTTTCATCTTCCTTCTCTTGTTTTGTTGTCTTCAAACTGTCATTGTATCCTAGTCCTATATTGTTGTATGAAGATCTTTGATTGCTAAGGATCTCATCTAATTTTTCAGTGGCTTTTTTCGAACTTCTTCAACTTTTCTATTGTCAATAGTAGCTCCCCTTTTGTGTGATCCAATTCTGCTTTCAATTTCTCATAATGTTGTAATTGTTCCTTCAAGCTACCAATGGTCTTTTCAAGACTGTAATTCTCTTCTTCACAACTACTCAATTCACCTTTTAGTATTATGTTTGTGTTTCTAAGCTTTTTATTTTCAGTTTCAACATGATTCAACTTTTCAAGATTCTCATCTTCTTATTCACTCTCTATGTTGTCTTTGTATCCCCAAAAGGAATCAAGGTTGGGTTCTTCATCTGAATATTCTTCATAAATGATTTCTTCTTCTTTATAACTCTTGTTATCATCATCCTGGGTTTCTTGGGTTATGAAGAGGACTTCTCCTCCATCATTATCTTCTTCATCACTCTCAATTGAGGAGATGTCATCATCCTTGGAGTAGAAGCTCTTTTTATTCTTGATACTTCTCTTTTTATAGTAGCAATTTTCAACAATGTGTCCTATTCTACCACATTTAAAGCATTTGAGAGGAGACTTGCATTTGTATCTTCTAGTTCCCTTCTGGAACCTTCTTACGAAATTTGTTATTTCTTCATCAAGGTCATTATCCTTGTCTTTTGTCTTCTTTATGGATTTAAAGGTTGCTTCATTGTTTGGTTGGTCACTTTCTGTACCTGTTCTCATTTCATATGCTATAAGAGACCCATGTGATTCATCCATTGTCATTTTGGTCAAGTCCCTAGTTTCTTCAATGGTGGAGACCTTAGCATCATACTTCAAGAGAGGTGATCTCAACACTTTTTGTACAACCAAGGATTCATTGAGCTCTTCACCTAATCATCTAATAACATTAACAACTTCATCAAATCTAATAAAATAGGTTGCAATATCTTCCTTTTCATCCATCTTCAAATTCTGCTCTATGTCGTTGAAGCTTGACCTACTTAACTTTTGGATCACCTTCATAGATACTCTTGAGTTTGTCCCATACCTCTTTAGCAGTGTTGCATCGCATCACTTTGTTGGAAATGGTTGGTACCAATGCTCCTAGAATAACATGTCTGGCTTTTGAATTACAACTCATAAGCTTCTTCTCATTTGGATCGGTTGGAGCATTCTTTGAGATTACATAGCCATTTACAACTGAGTACCAAATGTTTACTCCCAAAGTTGTTAGGTAAATTTTCACTCTCACTCCAGTATGTATAATTTCTTCCATCAAATCGTTGAATCCCATTTGGAATGTGCTCATGGTCATCCATCTTTACTCGTGATTTTCCTTCCAGTGGTTAAACTACTTTGAAGGCAACTGACTCTAATACCAATTGATGATACTGAGAGGGGGTGAATCAATATCAAGTACAATTTTAAAAAAATAAATCAACTTGTACTTCAACTAGATTATATATTCAATTATATCCAATGAGAAATGAACAATAATAGAAGAGTTACACCAATACACCATGCACAATATATGAGAAATAACCAATAGTTATTGTTCAAGGGAAGTAATGACTTCCAAAGGTAGATACAAATTCCAAATATAAAGGGAGGGATAAACCTCCAAATGGAAGATACAATCCTCCAATATCAAGAGAGGGTTGCTTTCTCCATCCTTGCCCCTTCCTTCCACCCAATAATATATGAGAGATAATAAAACTTTACATTAAATTATCACCATCAACCAACCATCACATAGAACCTGATAATGCTTCTTGAAACTTATTCATCTTCTACAATTCTTCACTTCTTAGAATACTCAGATCCTATAGATAATATAAATCAATGTATTCTTTGAAACTCCTCCAAGTTTCACTCCTTGAATCCTCCCAGAAAATGAGTTATAGAGAAAATGGTAGACCTTATTTAATTTTGGTTTATTCAAGAGAGCAAACTTGTACAACATACCTCGCGCTCAATATTTAACATAAGATTATGAAATTTGTACACATGAAACTACATCCTGTACTCTTTCCAATGCAATTGGCCTCACCTCATTTTGATTCTCTATGAATACCTTATGACTGTTTTACCCGGAACACCTATTTATGACTAGCTTCAGGACTAGTCAAAAACCTTATCTTCCACATAGTGTATCTCCAAAATTATAGTGAATAGAGGGCTAGAATTTTTACCACATGTACCTAGATATGTCTTCTCAATAGCATACAAATTTCACCATCTGAATCGTTCTAGAAAAAAATTTATAGCGAAAATGGTAAGATGACCTGTAAATAACATACCTTAGAACACATCACCAAAAGACTTCATCCTCCCTTGAAATTCGGCCTTATTTACTTCAGATTTCCTCTGAAATTTGACTTATATCTCCTTGTTCATTAACAAACTTGTGTGTGTTGAAAAATGAATGTATAATGAGATGTTTTTATACCCTTTATGTTACTTCCTTTTAACATTAGGGACGACATGTAGTTTCTGCTTCAATTCACATTGTCATCTTCAAAAATTCATTTCTCCTCAATCGTGAGGATTCACGTGACGTGCCACATACCACCAGAAGTGGCATGAATTATACTATCCATCCATGGGTGTTGTATCTTCATGTTTAATTTCATTCATGTCTATCTACTTCGATCAATTGTGGGGTCCAAAATCCAATGGCTAGGGTTGACATCAATGACTACAACCAATGACTATGGTTGACATCAATGACAACAAGCAATCTTCCAACAATCTCCCCCTTTTTCATTTATGGAAACACTCATGCTCCCCCTATCATCATGATACCAATTTCTCTCCCCCTCTGACATCAATGGAAAAGGGTGGGGCTGGTCCCCCTAAGTTCAATGGCATAAGGTGACATTCTTCTTTGGGGTTGCTCCCCCTGAACATGTGGCACTCAATAATACTCCATCTTTATTTTTGGTCTTTGGGACTTTTTCTTCCTTGAAATCCTTTTGTGTGGCTTCTTTCTTCTCTCTCTTCTTCATGTCTAGGATGTATATGTTGTTCGGTCTTCTTGTTGCAGTTGCAACCAATCGTCCTGAGTTCTTTTCTCTAATTTTACATTTTCGGGAGTCAAATGTAAGAGTGTATCCTTGATCACATATTTTGCTGACACTTAGGAGATTATGCTTCATATATTCAACCAATACGACTTTTCCTACTTTTACATTTTCACTTCCAAGCTTTACAATTCCTTTTCCAAGTATTTTGGTAGATGAGTCATCTCCAAATGCAACATTTCCACCCTTTTTCTTCAAGCTGGAAAATTTTCTTTGATCTCTGGTCATATGATGAGCACCCACTGTCTATGAACCATTCATCTTCTTCTTTGCATTCTTTAGAGACCAATGATATTCGACAGTTTTAATTGTGTGGAATTTCTTTCATTTACCATGTTATAGTTGGTATAGGGACATTTGGCATAGGATTATCTTCCTTCATCTCTCTGCAACCTCGTGCTTTGTGACCAAGATTATTGCACTTGTAGCATACAATATTTTGATCCATTAATGGGTCAAATGGATTATAATTTTTGTTGACAGGTCTGCAAACATTTCCATATCTACTATTTGCAGCATTCATGTATCTTGCGTAGTTATTCCTTTCATTGATTCTACAATTGATTGCCTTGTGTCCAAAATTTCCACAAGTATAACAATGTCCAAGAAAGAAATTTTGATACCTGGGAGTAAGTGATCCTCCTTTTGGTGTAGTCCATATGGGTTCACGATCTATTCTTCTATACTTTCCTTCATAATTATTGCTTTCATACCTGATGGCAGAGGATCTTCTTGATGTCTCATTCCTTCTGAATTCTAGTCTTCTATCTTGTTGTTCAACTTGCTCTGGAGTGTTGGTTTCATCCTTTTCATCTTCCTTTTATTTTTGTTGTTGTCTTCAAACTGTCATTGTATCCTAGTCATGTCTTATTGTTTGGAGATCTTTGACTACTAAGGATCTCATCTAATTTTTCAGTGCTTTTTTTCGAACTTCTTCAACTTTTCTATTGTCAATAGTAGCTCCCCTTTTGTGTAAAATTCTGCTTTCAATTTCTCATAATCTTCTAATTGTTCCTTCAAGCTACCAATGGTCTTTTCAAGACTGTAATTCTCTTCTTCACAACTACTCAATTCACCTTTTAGTATTATGTTTGTGTTTCTAAGCTTGTTATTTTCATTTTCAACATGATTCAACTTTTCAAGATTCTCATCTTCTTGTTCACTCTCTACGTTGTCTTTGTATCCCCAAAAGGAATCAAGGTTGGGTTCTTCATCTAAATCTTCTTCATAAATGATTTCTTCTTCTTTAGAAATCTTGTGATCATCATCCTGGGTTTCTTGGGTTATGAAGAGGACATCTCCTCCATCATTATTTTCTTCATCACTCTCAGATGAGGAGATGTAATCATCCTTGGAGTAGAAGTTCTTTTTATTGTTGAGACTACTCTTTTTATAGTAGCAATTTTCAACAATGTGTCCTATTCTACCACAGTTAAAGCATTTGAGAGGAGACTTACCTTTGTATCTTCCAGTTCCCTTCTGGAACCTTCTTATGAAATTTGATATTTCTTCATCAAGGTCGTTATCCTTGTCTTTTGTCTTGTTTATGGCTTTAAAGGCTGCTTCATTGTTTGGCTGGTCACATTCTGTACCTGTTCTCATTTCAACTTCTACAATCCTTCACTTCTTAGAATACCCTAATTCTATAGATAATATAACTCAATGTATTCTCTGAAACTCCTCCAAGTTTCACTCTTTGAATCCTCCCAGAAAAAGGAGTTATAGAGAAAATGGTAGACCTTATTTAATTTTGGTTTATTCAAGAGAGAAAACTTGTACAGCATGCCCCGCACTCAATATTTAACATAAGATTCTAAAATTCGTACAAAGGAAACTACAACACGTACTCTTTCCAATGAAATTGGTCTCACTTCATTTGGATTCTCTATGAATACGTTATGACTTTTTTACCTGGAACACATATTTATGACTAGCTTCAAGACTAGTTAAAAACCCTATCTTCCACCGAGTGTATCTCCAAAATTATAGCGAATAAAGGGATGAAATTTTTATCACATGTACCTAGATATGTCTTCTCAATATCATACAAATTTCACCATCTGAATCATTCTAGAAAAACATTATAGCGAAAATGGTAAGATGACCTGTAAATAACATACCTTAGAACACATTACCAAAAGACTTCATCCTCCCTTGAAATTCGACCTTCTTTACTTCAGATTTCCTCTGAAATTCGACTTATATCTCCTTGTTCATTAAAAAACTTGTGTGTGTTGAGAAATGAATGTATAATGAGATGTATTTATACCCTTTATGTCACTTCCTTTTAACATTAGGGCCGACATGTAGTTTCTGCTTCAATTCACATTGTCATCTTCAAAAAATAATTTCTCCTCAATCGTGAGGATTCACGTGACGTGCCACATACCACCGGAAGCGGCATGACTTATACTTTCCATCCATGGGTGTTGTATCTGCATGTTTAATTTCCTTCATTTCTATCTACTTCGATCAATTGTGGGGTCCAAAAGCTAATGGCTAGGGTTGACATCAATGACTACAACCAATGACTAGGGTTGACATCAATGAAAACAATCAATATTCCAACATAAGTGATGATTAATATGGGACATTGGATTATTTGTGTATATTACCAAGGTGAGACCGCATTTTGGTTCTAGATTAAGATCTAAAATGTTTCTGATTGGCTAAGAACTCATGTTCTTAGGACTTAGGAAACAAGTTAACGGTCCAAACCCCTGAGGCATCTGACAAGAGTGAAAGTTTGCCCCAACCTTTGAGTTATTTCAAGTGGTGTGGTTTTCCTTAAATAACAATGATGAGTTAGCTCACATTCGTGGATAGCAAGGAATTATGGTCATCCTCATTGCGACTTGACTACTAAGTTATGATAAGTTTTGTCACCTTTAAGAATTTATTTTTTTAATATTTTGATATCTATATCAATAAAATGAAGTAAAGTTTATCATAATAAGAATAATTTGTAATTAGTGATATTATTATTATTATTATTATTAAATCATTAAAGATTTTCACAAAAAACTTATAATATGTTTTCTCTAATATTTCCCCCCACGCTCACCCTCATATGAATATGAGGGTTATGTTTTATCTACCCTCATATGAATATGAGGGTGGGGGTGGGGGTGAGGGGGAATATTAGAGAAAACTTATAATACATTTTCTCTAATATTACAACCCACCCTCACCCTCATATGAATATGAGGGTTACATTTTCTCTAATATTTCCCCCCACTCCCACCCTCATATGAATATGAGGGTGAGGGTGGGAGGAAATATGAGAGAAAACATATTCATATGAGGGTGGGGGTGGGACGGGGGAGGATATTAGAGAAAATGTGATTATACATTTTCTCTAATATTTCCCCCCACCCCCACCCTATTTAAAAACTTTAAATGAATTTATAAATTTAAGTTTTAATAATATTAAATATGTTGATATTCTTAAGTACAAGGTTAAATTTGTAATGGGATAGTATTTGGTTTCATGTACGAGATTAAAGCTATATGTTACGTGTGAGCACATAATCTCTCTATTAGAGCCTAAGTGATGATTAATATGGGATATTGGCTTATTTGTGGATATTACCAAGGTGAGACTGCATTTTGGTTCTGGATTAAGATCTAAAATGTTTCTGATTGGCTAAGAACTCATGTTCTTAGGACTTAGGAAACAAGTTAATGGTCCAAGCCCCTGAGGCATCTGACAAGAGTGAAAGTTTTCCCTAACCATTGAGTTATTTCAGGTGGTGTGGTTTTTCTTAAACAACAATGCTGAGTTAGCTCACATTCGTGGATAACAGGGAATTATGGTCATCCTCACTGCGACTTGACTACTAAGTTATGATAAGTTTTGTCACCTTTAAGAATTTCTTTTTTAAATATTTTGATATCTATATCAATAAAACGGAGTAATGTTTATCATAACAAGAATAATTTGTAATTAGTGATATTATTATTATTTTTAAAACATTAAAGATTTTCAGAGACAATTCAAAATTGATAATATTTTTTACAATAATATTAAATTTATCATTAATATTTTAAATCGAGATTATGAGAACTATATCTAAGAAACTAATTTATTCTTTGACTTTATATATTGTTTACACTTTTGAAGAATTGAAATTTTATAAGTACTTAGATATCTATTTTAAATGTGAAAACAAAGAGTTTTAGGATTTGGATAAGAAAATTTTGGGCTTGTAACATTTTTAGCGAGACTTGAAATAAAATTGAGCAAATATCATGGTGCCTAAATCTATGATTATTTCCTTAAATTATAAGCACAATCTGAGCAAAAATAAGCTCCTTGTCAGTTACCATAGGCTTAAAAGATATTATGTTAAAAATTACGAGGTTTTACTTCTTATTGGAACATAAAAGAAGACAGTAAAACTATTAATATAAGCAATATTAAATCTTACATCTCAATGAAGTTTAAAGATAAAGACCTGGAATGACAATGAAAATATTAATAAGAGGAACTAAAATACTACAAAGATGTTATAGACCCTAATTTCATTAATCAAAACTATTTTTCCAACATTTTCAATTTATACAAAATAAATATAACCAAAATTAGGATAATTTTTATTTTTATTTTTTAAAAATACAATATTCATAGTACATTTACTTTTTTTTCCATGAAAAAACGTGTAACTTCTATTCATAGAAAACATAGTTACAATCCTTAGGCGCTAAAGTGCTTTGACCATGACTAATAAGAATCTGAAAACTATACTAACAACCAACCCAAGAACACCGAGAGACATCCTAAAGGATTGCAACATCTAGAACAATCTGAGACTTATAAAAAATAAAAAAGCCACAAAAAAAGATTGGCAACAAAACTTACAAATCTAGCAGAAAGCCTTCCCTAAGAGAGATCCTCTCCCCTTCAAAGAATTCTTCCAAAATCACATGATTTTCTGCTAAGCATAAAGCTTCCTTTTGTAGATTTTAACCTTGTACAATTAATTATTGCGAACATATTCTTAGTCAAAATAGAAAAGATAAAGTGGCACACATGCACATTACGCAAAGATTTGTACCCTAGAAACCCAAATCAGAAAAACTAGCAACTTGTTTAGAGTCACACCTCTAATATTTTATTCGCCACCTTCCTTCATTATTTACAATGCAACATATATAGGATCTCACGACTTCCAAATCCCTAATCCATTGACCCAGATTAGTCAACAACCCTAATTCCTTAACCGGAATTAGAAAACCATGTTCCAAAAACTGCCAAAAATGAAAGCAAAAAACCGCCAAAATATATTTTCGGGGGATCTTCTCCCAAACCCATTTACTAGAGGGGGGGTTGGGGGGGGCTTGATCCCATATCAATGTACAATACATAGGATCAATATTGCAAAGAATATAATATATACCCAACACCTTTGACAAGGAACCACTAGTGGAATTTTGTTCCCTAAAGACATGCTTATAGTTAACAAGTTGAAAGAGTGCAGAGATATCTCTTAAATCATGAGAAAGAGACAACAACTCAAAAATTTCAAGAACAATGCCACCAGTCATCCACTCAATGGCAAGGAAAATTTTAGGGATGAAATTTTTCCCATGGGTGAAATTTAGCCCCTTCAAATTTTGGTAGTGTGAACTTTAAATATTAAAAAAAAAAAAAAACATATTAATCCCAATTTGCCTCCCCCCCCCGCCCTTTATTTTTAAAACAATAATAATTATATATTTATCCCCAAAATGGCGGTCGAATTACAAATATTAATTACATTTTTGCCTTGGAAAAATGGTGGTCGATCCTCCCTTTCGCCCAATTTCTGGGAGTAGCCATTGATCTTCTAGGGTTTTCTCCCATCGTTTAAGGTTGCAAACATGTATTTCCTCTCATTCACCCCTGTCCCTTACTTGGGAATGGCCATTGGCCATCTAGATTTTTCGCCCACAATTTTATATTTTTCACAGGGCCAAGGACCATGATTCGCCTCAATTTGGGAATGGCCATTGGCCTTATGGCCTTTTCGCCTACCAATTTGGAGTTTTTACAAAAGATGCCCTCTATTTTGATTTTTTACATGAATTCGCTTGTGGGTTTTGGAAAATTTCCCCCCAATTTGAAGGTGATTCACAATATTAATAGATCCAAGTGGTTCGCCTTGAAATCTTCAGCCACGCGTGGCTTGAAATCTTCAAAGGCCAAGTTCCAAGTCAAATTTCTATTGTCAAAATTTGCAAATTACAGGAGGAGAAAGTGTCGAGTTCTTTCCATCTTCCTGGTCACTCTATGTCAACATTTCTTGTTGCCAGTCTGTATTACCTTGATATCAGGTAAGTGGCTTCTGAGCCCTCTCTGCAAATTTTTTCATGACTGTGAATTTCACTATAGTAGTCATGGTATGTTAACTTGTGAAACATGGCAATATGCTAGCTTATTGGTGGTATTGGTACCATTCAATTGTACTCTATTCTATCTAGTTTTTCAGTATCTTCAATTTTGTTTCATTTCCAGACTAGTTTTATGATCATGGAATTTTGGATTAGTATGATGATGTCACCAAAATGGCATGTAGTTCTTCTTCCTTCCCCTCACAAGTTGTCATTACATTATTTCCAGGGATAATCTTAATAATGCAATATGGCACAAATGCTCATAAATAGAAATTGTTATCTTAATAACGCAACATGACACACATGTGTTTCAACACTGTGTTTCCTAATGCTCATTGCTTGTGTGTTTCCACGCACAAGTGTCATCCTGATAAGTGACAGAGTGCACACAGCCTCTGGGATAGCTGAGGCTTCATGTTATGACAAGTGATTGTTTGGGTTAGTGATTGGAGTATATCAATAGTTCCGTAGATTGTGTTTAAGTTTTTGAGCTTACCCACAATTTGGATAAATTACCTAGGCGTTTTTAAATCATTCTCACAAGTTGGTGTTGAAACAAAGTGTTTCAACACCATTTTTCCAAAATCCCAAAGCTTGTGTGTTTCCACACACAAGTGACAGAGCACCCACCGATCATACTAGCTTTCCAAGCAAGAATATAATCCAAAGAAAAAGTGATGCAATTCCACATTCCTAAATTTGTTTTAATAGAGAAAATTATATTCAAATGCACGCGTGTACTTGTGTGGATATTGCAATATCAATACCATGTCACGCATCGAGATAAACATAGTTATATATAGTTGTAGATAGATGTGGCATGCATATAGTGAGTTTGTGTCGAACAATGAGCAAGAATGAAAAATATAATGCATACATTTCTACAAACACTTCATATGCATGCTCATACAATACACTAAGTTGTTGGTATTATAATTTCATACAAACATTTCCTCCACCTGTTGATATAGCCTATATCATATTGTACTACTTACTATGCTAATAACAAAACAATATTGAAAAATAGTTATCCATATGGCCATTTTTCACCATGAAAATCAATTAGCCAAAATTTTCCACTCCAAGTTTTGCCTAACCCACCATATATTACTATTTCAACACAATTATAACCAAACAAATAAGAACCTATGTCCCAAACCAACCTTACTAAATCTACTCTCAAATGCCAATTCAAGCTGTAAACTTCAAATAATCACATACTCATGAAATCAAATGGAGATAGAAAGTGTTTTTCCTACAATGTAGAGAATCTCCATGAATTTTTGTAGCTAGGATCTACATGCAAGGAACTTATCCCCAATTTGTCGGTTAGAATATAGGTTTTCCACCATAAATCCCATGCTTGAATGGCCAAAAGTGAGGCTTATTGAAAATTCAAAATTTAGCAAGCAGAAAAATGGGCTTTTCCCCTTCACTATCTTCTCTTTCAACCTGCATACACCTTGACTAGATTCCCAGTTTAGATGAATGGAAGTATGCTCCCTCTCCTAATATCTTTCTTTGTGCCATTTATAGTTTTTCCACCATAAATCCCATGTTTGAATGGCCGAAAGTGAGGCTTATTGAAAATTCAAAATTTAGCACGCAAAAAAATGGGAATATGTTTTTTCACCTCAGTTCACTATTGTTCTAGATTTAGTAATTGCCAATTCAGTTAAGTTTTCTATCAGTCCAGATTTCAGTTCAGTTCAGTTACACTAATGCATGATCTATTCTTATAGAAGGGCTCCAATCCCTAGGTAGTTAGTGTGCATGCATGAAGAGCTAAGTGAGGGTGGAGAGTTTAAGGAGGAGTGTACATGCATACATGCCACAACCATTCTCCAATTGGGATGCATTAACTCAATCATTGTTATCCATTTGATTAGGCAACAGGATTAGGGTTTGAGGATGCTTCTTGCATGTGTCCAATTTACTGTTTTCAAATATGTAATTTTTTTTTTCATATTATCAGTAATATGTGTTTGTAGTTGAATGTACTATATAGCTATTATTTATAGGTGAATGTACAAATCATCATCATTGTTTGACATGGAATTGCAGGAAAACATGGCACAAATAGAAACATCTCATCAATTGTATCATGCAAAGGTCCCAACATAAAAGAATGGACCATCATACTCTGTAATACATCAAGGATTTGGGATAAACCCAAGAAAAAACATGTGGTAAAATCCACATGCAAAATGTCTGACAACAGGGACTTTCCAATATATCTGTGTATCTAAGACTGAATGTAGCCATACAGTTTCTCATGAGTCATGGAACACACATATAGACGAAACAAATTATCAACCTAAAACCAACCTATCACAAGAAAAATGGTTTTTAAAAATGAATTTGTATTGATGTGGCATTATTTTGAGCCAATAACAATATGCAAGATGAAAATGACTTCTTGTATGCTAAAGTGATTTCTTTTTAGATAAGCATTGTTGGTTTTGTTGAGAAGAATTGAGTTCTTAAAATTGATATATCTCTTGCATGTGTGTTGACTTTCCAAATGGATGACTAATTTTATGTTATTTTTCTCATGCAGGTTTCACTTTTGGTTTCTAGATCAATTTGAAATTCTAATTGTGAAAATTTCAGTGAGATGTCAAACAATGATCCTGGAAAGAAAACATCAAAACAGAGGGATGTATTTTCATACTTTCAAAAGCCTCAATCCAAGAACCCAGATTCTCTTCATGATTCAAGCTCTTTTGAGCAACCCATCAATGAAAGAGATATCAACTCTTATGAGAATGCATCTAATATCCATATAATAGATGATGAAATAGGTTATTCTAGTGATCAAATTGAGATGAAAGTAATTTCACTAGAAATTGGCAATAACAATGTTGAAGGTTTTTCCTTGGAAGGCAACACAAACCATTCATAATCACGGAAAAGGGAAAAAGGCCAATGGGACATAGGGAGACAATTCCAATAGAAATGGGTCTCAAAATTTACATTTATTGAACCAATACCTCCAACAAATGAGAAAGAGACTTCATGAGAATTTAGATGCATTATATGTAGTTAAAAACTTGGAAAGACAATAAAATTACAGATGAAGTTAGATACAACAGAGAAGCATGCAGGAAAGGTGTATGATAAGGAAATTGTAAATGGTGAGGACAAATCTATTATCAGATGGAAATCTTCTGAGGAATGTCAACATGTCAAATATGAAGATGAATATAATAAATAATTAATCAATAATATAAAACTCAAGGCAAGTGGAGGAACCATCACATCTCTATTTGGAAAGACGATGGAAAGAAATTTGTTATCCAAGACGATGCAATTAAGCATTGTATTTCACATCTTATCTAGAAGTCGTCCTATGAAAAATTATCCATATTACAAGAACTTTATATATTTTCTTGAAGTGTCAAAGTTTCCATCTTCTCATTGGTAAATAATGAGTGGTTGGTGATGGGAAAAATATCTAGCTCAAGTAGAAAATGATGATTTGAAAGAGAATATTGCAAATGCTAGGGTTTTTTCATTGTCTTTGGATGAAGTTACAACTATTGATAATACTTCATGGATTTGCATGAGCATTTATATCGTTAATGATCATGTTAGGCATTCATATTTACTTGGGATTCATAAAATGATGGAGAATTCTATAGCTCAAAATATTTATGAACTTGTCATCAAGACTTTGAAGGAAATTGGTGGTATGGATCATTTAGTGATTGCGTAAAAGTTGGTATGTATCAGAGCAGATGGAGCAGTCATGCAAGGGAAAAGGAATGGCCTTTGTGTCAAACTACAACTATTAGCTTCACCATTTATGATTAGTATTCATTCTATGGCTTATAAAATGAATCTTGCATTTAAAATAGTAAGCAAGTTTCCATTGGTTTCAAAAGTTGAATATCCTGTACATGAAACTCACACATACTTTTGTCGTAGTCCCAAGTGATTTAAAGAGTTTCAACAATTTTTTGAGGGTGTTATGGATGGAAACAAGCAACTAAAAGATGTCGATACAAGATGTATTTCATTGAATGGACTAGCTCAAAGATTATTAAGTGAGCACCAATCCTTAGTAGGGGTGATGTATGAACATCACTTCAATGTAGACAAAGCTCAAGATCTTCTCTTTCGATTAACTAATATAGAGACATTATTAACATTGGCTCGAATTCTTCCTATGCTTTATGAAATGAATGTCCTTGTGAAAATATCTCAGAGTCACACAATGTATATTGCAGAATACATACATACAATAAAATTAGCATGTCTTCAATTGGATAATTTGTATACAATGCCATAGTCTTTCACAGGTCCAACATTTAAAGGTTGGACTATTATCATCGATATAGATAACATTGAAAATTATTTGAAGTTTGATGGAAAATCAATACTATGTATGGCAGTGCACGGGTATATGGTTCCATTTTATTATGTTAATAAGATGGGACGAATCGCTGAAGAGTGTCATGTGACAAGAGACCAATTCAATAATGTTGTGATTTCAGTGAAGCACAACTTGATAGAAATTGCAAAATCACTAGAATCAGAGATAAGGGAACGATTTCTTCGAGATGAATTATTGGAGGCCATGTTTGTGGTATACCCTCAATATTGGAACCCTGAACACAATAGAGATGCTAAAAGAGTTGACTTTTTAGCAAAATTAAAAATTTTAGTGCACCAATTTGGCAAGAATTGCAATGTACAAGGAGAAGAGATTGAAGGTATATTAGATTCATCAAAATTGTATCAACAAGCCAATCTCTTTGTTCAAACAATGTTATCTCAATATTGTGGTTTGGAGAAACCTCTAGAACATGGTGCAATAACAAGACTATGCACTAAATTAGGTGAAAGCCAATACCTAGAAGAAAAAATGTCGGAATATTTCAAATTAGCAAATTTATGTCAAACCATGATTTTGGGATCAGTGGAGGATGAGAGAATATTTAGTGCACTATCATTCTTGAAGTCAAAGTTGAGAAACAAGCTAGATAAACATATGGATACATGTTTAAGATTATATGTAACAAAGTATGACAAACAATTTTCCATTCGATAGAGCACTAGTTCTTTGGCGATCAGATTGTGATAGAAGGGGAGAGTACAACACAACAAATTCCTCTAATGAACTTGATATGGAAGATAACCTTTTGGAGGCTCATAATAATAGTTCATCTACATAATTTCTTGTTCAGAATATAGAAAATGAGGGTCGACATGTTGATGTGAACTGGGATATTAATATACCCCAAGATGTTATCTAAATCAATATACATGAGGGGACTCTTATTTTGACTTACATGTTCCATTGATGATTAGTGTTTTAGAAATACTGAATGGAATGGCACATGTGATGTGATTCTTGTTAGTTTATTGACTTAATTGTTCCTCTATTTTTGGAGTACGTTGGAAAAAATTAATTCTTTATGGGAGCAAGATTACCATCTATAAATTTGAGATTGCATTTAAGGTAAAAATAGGTTCTATATTTTGTATTAAACAATGTAACATTGAAGCTACATTTATTTGATCCAAGCTATTTTAAGTTTGATGGTTTGATAGTTAATTAAGACATTGCCTTTTTCCTATCTGTGATAAGAAATGAAGCTAACATTTGATGAAGTTGAGAC
>ML845662.1:0-28063 GCA_009831015.1 Picea engelmannii | reverse complement strand
CTTGTAACTCTTTATAAGAAAGCTTATGCAATCTTGGTTTTCTTTATGTGCTTGTGTTATCATTATATGGTATTAGAGCCCAGCATTCTCGAAGCCATATCAAGAATCTCAGGCCTTTGAAAGACAAGGTTTCCATTCTTGAGACTTCAATAGTATGGGGCAACGGAGTTTGTGCAAGCGTGAAGACCTAGGGCTTGCTGACGGCAGAGACGGATCGAGGGATCACCAAAAGGGTTTCAGATCATTTGAAACCAAGTATTGTTTCATTTTTAATTTCAAAGCAAAGTAAAAAATAATAATCAAACCCCTACAGATCGAGGTTCTGCGAGACAGAAGAAAAGAAAAATGAGGAATCGAGCCACCCAAAATCCACCACCAATTTCAGTCGCCAAAACAGAAATTGGAGAAGTACGAAACTGTTCTTCAGTAAAATTTCTGATTTTTTTTCAATTCAGGGGATTTTGGAGCAGATTCACTCTATGCTTACTTGTATTAATGCCCAAATTTGCACATATGGAAGAACTGGTTGCTTATTTATTTTTATTTTCCAGATCCAAGTAGAAATTTACTAATTTGGTGCTGGTTGCTAGAAGATCTGTCAAGATCTGTGTGTTTTTTAGCTATTTGAGAGTAAATATGTTGTTTATTTGGATTTTTTTGAGCAGATTTGGCAAAATCTGCATATTTTTGGGATGATTTTGAGAAGATCTGTGTTTTTCAGTGATACATGTCTGCTACAATAGTTTAGTGTTAGTATCCACGTGTTCTTACTCCAAGATTGCAAATTGGAGGGAAGAACGGGTATTTTTCTTTGTTTCGACATATTTTTCTACATTTTTGACTTGTATGTATGGCCTCTTTACCCAACATCATGCTAGAAGGTAGCCAGAGGTTCTCTAAAGAGAACTACAATATGTGGAAGCAATGTATATTAGCCATTTTTTAATACAGGTGCTTGGTTGCTATTGTCCCAAATCACGATAACCAACCACAAGTTTCGGGTAAAGAGTAGGACAAGTTTGATGAGTGAGACAAAGAAGCAGTAATGTTGCCTAAGTTGTCTGTGACAGATGAAATGCTTCCTGAGGTCCAGAGAGGGAAGAATTTAGCAAAGATTTAGAAGCATTTGAAAGAATTGAATGAGACTTTGGACAAGGGCAAAGCCTTCTTCTTGAAGAATATGTTGTTTTCAATCACAATGGATGAGAGTGCATCATTACAGGAACATTTACTGAAGATCAAGGATATTAGAGAACAGTTGTCCACCATTGGACAGAATATGTAAGAGGACATGGTGGTAATCATGCTGAAAAGCTTATCACATGTTTACGAGCACTTTATTGAGACCCCGAACCTCACCACCATGAATGTTGACCTAAAGTTTGATGAACTATGCAATTTGCTCTTACAATAGGACAGATGGAAGAAACGGTTCTGTAGCAGCAATGAGACAAAGGGTTCAGAATAGGCTACAACCCTCTTCAATCAAAAAGGCTGAAGTTAAGCCTCTTAGAGATTGTTCTTCAGTCTTAATGTTCATTTTTTGTATTGTGTTGTGCAATCAATTTGTATGACAATACTCTTGTAGTTATGGTAGAGAAAGTAAAATGGTAAGAAGATAAGATTAAAACAAGAGAATTCTTATGATATTGTGGGATTGACAATAAACATGAAATTAGAAATTCTATTTAATTATGCATCCTGGCCGTATGGGTGTAACTGGAATGTTCTTGTATTTAATATGACTTAACCATTTTTGTTAGAGAGAGAGAGAGGTCTAAATATGACATGTTTTGAAATATTATGTTTCATGTATTCTTGGTCAATCAATTGTAAGGAAATATAGTAGACGGAATTAGATCATAATAACAATTAATATTCATAACTGGGATGTGATACAGTTGTAAGGATTGGGGCAGTTATTGTTGCAAGACCCAGGTTTGAAACTCGGTATTCCTCCCCAAGGCAGTTTTCCACCTAAGACCATAAAGTGCATGCCCCTACATGATTTTGTTGTAAAAAAAAGTAATATTAACATATTTAGACCAATGGCAACTAGACAAGGACTATTTTCAACAAACTAGGATGCCATTCTATCATCAACTCTTTTCTTCTGTAGCATGGAACTCCATAAATATGGGAGGTATAGACCATATTTGTGCTTGTCAATTGGATTTAGCTCGAGTGGTTAGGAGGAATGATTGTTATCCTCCCCACCCGAGTTCAATGCCCGCAAGTGACATGTTGAGCTCATAACGAGTATATTATTGTAATGGCTTCAATCCCTATTGTTGACCATCCTTACCCCCTGAAGATTCTAGGGTTTACCTTGTGTACCATCCTCGAAATGAGGGGAAGTACTCTAGGGTTTCCCCAGGCTTTGTAACCTAGAAATGAATAAAAAAATAGATCATATTTGTGCTTCTAGGTTTTGTAGACATCTTTTTCTAAATAATTCCGTACAACCGACTTTCTCTTGCGAGCATGTCCAACCCCTTGAAGGGTAGAGCACAGCATTCCATGTAGTGGGCCTACAAAAGACGAATCTCACATTCTTGAACACAAAGCTCACATTCAACTAATCTACAATGATATAGAACACTGTGGTATCAAATGTAGAAATCTTCGATGCTTTGATCCCATGTAGAAACTTTGGGAATCGAACATTTATTGCAAATTCAGAAATTTCATTCAACCTTGAGGTTTCTCGAATCTATTTTCTACGAACTTTCAACCCTACGGATGAATCTGAAATATTAATTTACAACAAATATTTCACTTCTCTTCAACCCAATTCACAAGGCAGCCCAAGAAAAAAAATACCAATCATGTGTACTTCAATACCACAAAACTATATCCCTTACGGCCCACTTTCGAAGCATATAACAAATCTGAAAATGACTTATTACAACAAATTATAATAGCAATCAATCTATTCCTTTATCTTCTAAATATGTGTTAAAACGCTTAACAAATTCAGCTCAATGTTATGTCAAATCAACATGCATAACCAACTCTAATGGCCCTTGTCATTTTTCTGTAATGGCCCTAGGGTTATATTAGGGGTTTATGGCCAACCTTTCTATACTGCTGGTGCACCTTTTAACAAACAGTTCACTGGTTATTTCAACAATTCATAAACTCTAAATAAATTCAATGCATTCAATTGTTCAGGTAATAAGAATTGGGCTGGAAATGCTCAACACCAGTATATTCAACAGCAATAGGTGCTTAACAGTTACACAGAATTTAGGACACTGATCTAAGAATGTATTTAGCTTGTAGCCAGTATTAATCCACAGCATTTATCACAACAGTAATGGACTGCTAAGGGTTGTTGTAACAGCTTCCCTTCACAACAAATAACTCAGCAAATAAACAAAGAACCTGGGGATTGGCTGCTGCTGTCCCTGTGCCAATTTTCTTCCTGACAGATACCCAATAGGGCAGGTTTAAGGGTTCGGTTCCCTTTTCCACCCTTGCTGCTGTCCCTGGGCCACTCTGCCCTCACTTTCAACCACCAAATTGACTTCAGTCTGCAGGGAAATGCCTGTAATTCCCCCTACAAACCCTTGGCCACCTTTTGCTGAAGCTAGCACTGCAGTAGAATGATGCTTGGCCTTCTCCTGTGGTTGAGGATGGGGTTCGGTACCCCTCTGCTGCCACCTCAGTTGATGCACAGACTTCAAAACCCTCCTCACACCATCAGAAAATGGGTTTGGCCTCCTCAAAATGGGCCTACAACAGGTTCAGCCCCTCTTTGAATGGTTAAACTGGGCTCAGATCTCCCAACCAATTGCAGGAAAAGAGTTCGGCCCTCTCCTAGTTAGTCCTGTCGAGCAAATGGAGGGTTCAGCCCTCCCTGGCACAGCAAATATGGGGCTCAGATCCTTCCTTGCTACAGCTGCAACAGTCTTACCCACACTAAACCCTTACTTCTCACAGCGAACCCCTCTCAATGCCCAGAGCAGGGAATAATCAAGCATGCAAATAACAAATATGTAGACGATGGGCAGATCTTCCTCCAACATTGAGCTAGGGTGAGCATAGAGCTCCACCGAAATCCAACCTAGCATAAGGGTTTTGCAAAACCCTCAAAAACCTAAGGCAAAAGCCTCCAAATGCAGAACAGACACTAAAACCCAAATTCACATGATCAGGAATGTGTCTCCCCTCCTCCTTATATAATTTTTGTCCTTTGCTTGTCCCCTTCTCTCTTTTTGCCACTTGTCACTTTAGGTGACTTGTTCTTTAAGTTGAGTGACATAAAGTCACTTTACCCCCTTTTTATTCTTCTTTTTACCCCATGTCACTTTAAAATTCAAACGTTGCCTCCTTGGTGACTTATTTAAATCCACGGCTCCCTTTCTTTGGGGCTATAGCCTTACGGGGAGTCCCCTTAGACTAATACGCCCTCCCACTAATGAGGTCAAAAGGGAGGGGACATGACAGTCCTCCCTTCCCGAGATTGCTTGTCCTCAAGCAACCGCAAACCAGGATGTTGCAAGATATGCTCACTCTTCCATGTGGCATCCTCTACCGACCAATCGTTCCACCCGACACAGTACTCCGTAATCATTATGCTCCTCAATCTCCTCTCCCAAACATCCAAGATCTCCTCGGAAGTCAACAACATCCGCCCCCTCTCATCTAATGGCGGTAACTCAATGGGAGTAGTAACTTGTGGTTCCCATGCCCTCTAGAAGCATGATGCATGGTAAATACCACGTCCCTGGCTACCCGTTGTCAACTCTAGCTCGTAAGCTACGTCTCTAGCTCTTTGAATCACCCTGAAGGGACCAAAGAGGCATGGTCTCATCCTCTCAGCGCCACCTCTCCTCCATGGAGACGGTCTAAGTGGTTGCACCCTCAAGTACACCACATCTCCGATCCCAAACCTATGCTCCACCCTGTGACAGTCTACACACATGCTCTATCCATCCTGGGTGGTATGTAAGTTATCATGAGTGGTATAGTTGCAATGCTTGCCCAAATGTAACCACTCAATCCATGACCTCACATAGTCATGCAAATGCCTCTCAATTCGTCGGACCACCACCATCGCCTGATCAACCCTCTGAAGGTAATCACTAATGTTGGGAGTCAATCATGTGTCTATTGATCTGATCAACCCCTGCCAAGGATGTAGCTTTGTCATCCGTGTTGCCCCATACTCCCATGTGATCACTGGAAAGTGCGTGAGTTCTACTAATTGGTCAATCAATATGCTCTGCACCCTCCGTGAATCTGTGATGCAATATGTTTACTCGCTCCCCCATCCTTGTCCTAGAATGGGCAAGGACTGTGTCAACCCGTCCTGAAGAGTGTGCCCTGACCGGCTTTGCTGCCATATCGTACACACCCCCATATGTCCTAACACTGCATCCGTGAAGTCCCTCCGTGCAAAACTCTTTCGGACCTGCTTGTAAGTGGTGGAGTCACCTGGGTCCCAAACTACCATGTATGATGTGAAGTACCCTCCACTCATAGCACTAATCTGCCTAGTGCTCACAAAAGAACCTATCAAACTATCCTTGATGAGCCAAGCGATCATGAACTGTCGAGGCACGGCCAACTCCTCAGAAGACTACTCCTCCAAGCAACCAATCTTATGCACCCCAAGGGTAAACTCTAGAGAACGCAAGTTGGCCATCCCATCTGTGTCAGTTGTCGAGCTAGCAACAACTGCAATCCCAGAGTCCCATGCCCTCTCCCGAAACTCCCTATAGTGGATCATACTCAGCCAAACCATCTTAGTGAAATCAACACCGGTCAATCTGCGGCTAACCTCGAACTTGGGTACCATGAGGGAAAAGCAAAACTCCACAGCTCCTCTCACCTCATCCCCACCACAATATTGATCCATCACTTCCTTGGCTCCGTCGATCATCAATCTCATCCAAAGCAACCCATCACACCGATGAATGCCCGGATCCCACCACCAGGTTGAAAGTCTACCACCCCAATGTCTGCTGCTGAAAACTCTGTGCACTGCTCCAATAGAGTCTGAGAGATCACCAAGTCTCGATGGATGGTCTCTGTCGTTGTTGCGAGGCTACCTATCCCACTCAATTGGCTCGAGTGATCCTCCCATGCCCTGCTGAGGGAATCAAACCACAACAAAAGATGCCTCGATAACTGCCTGCAAGACTGGAGAGTGACTAATGTGTTGGTCAACTCCAAGGGCATGACCAAGATCCCATGATGATATCTGGGAACAGACCTGTGTGTATCCTGCTCCCTGATCCTCATCTGCTGACATCCTTGATGAGGCTCGATCATCGAGATGTATGCTGCTCCCCGAGGCTCACCCATCCCCTCTCTGATCTTGGGTAACCTCAAATCAATGGTGTGCTCGTGGCCTCTGTCAAGAGGTCTCCCTGGAGGAAACGCTCCAAAGCTCCATTGTACACTACTGTATGCCAATGAAGAATACTGCATACCGCTATACACCACCATGCCCTCTTGTCCCATCCAGTGTCCTATGTACGATACTGAACCCAACACTCTTTTGATGATGGTTGTATCTATATCCCAAAGTGTGTCCATGCATGTCATGTATCTATCCACCCAATCCATGGACACATATACTTCCTTGCAGATTGGTCCATAAAGAAGGTGCTCGACTATCTCATGAGCCTCTAATGCGCTCTACAGAAGAAAGGGCTCATGATCCCTAAGAGTGCAATCTAAACTCTTGGAGTCATGGCTCCTCTTGAGTACTAGCAACTCGGAATGTTCCTCATCCGGACGCGTCACGAGAGGTTCCTCCCTCATATCATGTGTGACACTCACGCTCGCCTGTATCATGGCTGCCAAATTTGATGGAGTCTCTCCCACAAGTGGTGAAGAGCGTACCAAGCTCAACTGATAACGAAGCTCCTCAACCTCTCCTGCCTTGTCCTCAATAAACTTGAGAGCAAGGTCCCTATCCATAAACAGTTGCAAGTAGTCTGACTTCAACTGCTCTAGTGCTTCTTTGTTGATGCACAAGTAAGCATTAGTGAATCCACCTGCCACTCTACTATGTCTCTCTTGTATCTGAGCTCTTTGCATAATATCCTCAAGGAATCTACGAGCTCCATCGGTCCTAGTCAATACCTGTGTGATTCAATCCTCAGTCATCAACAAGCAATCCTCCAAGTCTTGCAGTGCTAACGGTCTCTGACCAATCCCATCCAAATGGACTGGACCGTCATCTGTAAGGATGCTCTCCTCATCATCATCGCATGACGCACTCGGTGATACCCTGCTATGATGTGTCTCATTCGTGATATCGTCCTCCACACATGACTCCTGTGAAGAAGGATCCATTTCTCCCGGCAATCTCTCAAACACCCCTCCTCTGTCATATGTGGGACCCCCTCATGCACTCATCATCATCATGGGTGTCATGAGTGGGATGGGATGTTGAATGCTCATCGTAGTTGGGTGCTAGCATACCCTCATCATCATAAGCATCCTCAACGTGTATGCCATCAACATGTCTGTCAATGGTGTTGGTGTCATGGACTTCGTAGGGCACTGCTAATGGTGCACGAGGTGCTACCATGTCTTCATCCTCATAGTCAACATAGGTGGGACAAGATGTTGCCCCCTCATCATTGGTACTAGTGAGTAGTGACAGACCCCGTCAAGGTACTAGTGTCAACGGTCTCCTTATAGACCACTGCTTGGTCCTCCTCATCATGGTTGGATGCACGCTCCTCTACATGGGTATGTGCATGTGCCACCAATGGATCCTTCTGCTCTTTTGTTGTATCTTCCTTCAATCTTCGTCTTGTGCCATTGAAGGAATTCTCATCTAGGCCTTCGGACCAGCTTCCATACTTAATGGTGCAATAGTCTCGAAAAGACATAGTTGCACAAAACTCTTTACCTATTGCCAAATACTCTTGATAGTAAGGCGTGTACTTGCCTACCGCTAGTTGCCACTTTATTTCAGCCATGAGCTCCTTCTTGGTCATCATCTTTCCAACCTCGGTATGTTGTCCTTGACCTCAGTTGTCTGCTGCAGATTTCTCTTCCACTGAATACCCCTTCAGGCTGGCAAAATCACCAGCTCTGATACCACTGTAATGGCCCTAGGGTTATATTAGGGGTTTATGGCCAACCTTTCTATACTGCTGCTACACCTTTTAACAAACAGTTCACTAGTGATTTCAACAATTCATAAACTCTAAATAAATCCAATGCATTCAATTGTTCATGTAATAAGAATTGGGCTGGAAATGCTCAACACCAGTATATTCAACAGCAATAGGTGCTTAACAGTTACACAGAATTTAGGACACTGATCTAAGAATGTATTTAGCTTGTAGCCAGTATTAATCCACAGCATTTATCACAACAATAATGGACTGCTAAGGGTTGTTGTAACTTGTAACAGCTTCCCTTCACAACAAATAACTCAGCAATTAAACAAAGAACCTGGGGATTGGTTGCCACTGTCCCTGTGCCAATTTTCTATCTGACAGATACCCAATATGGCAGGTTTAAGGATTCCGTACCCTTTTCCACCCTTGTTGTTGTCCCTGGGCCACTCAGCCCTCACTTTCAGCCACCAAATTGACTTCGGTCTGCAGGGAAATGCCTGTAATCCCCCCTACAAACCCTCAGCCCCCTTTTGTTGAAGCCAACGCTGCAGTAGAATGATGCATGGCCTCTTCCTGTGGTTGAGGATGGGGTTCGATACCCCTTTGCTGCCACCTCAGCTCATGCACATACCTCAAAACCCTCCTCCCACCATCAGAAAATGGGTTCGGCCTCCTCAAAATGGGCCTGCAACAAGTTCGGCCCCTCTTAGAATGGTTAAACTGGGCTCAAATCTCCCAACAGATTGCAGGAAAAGGGTTCGGGCCTCTCCTAGTTGGTCTTGTCCAGTAAATGGAGGGTTCAACCCTCCCTGGCACAGCAAATATGGGGCTCGACCCCCCTCCAAAGTGTCCAGAATGGAGCTCGGCTCCTTCCTTGCTACAGCTGCAACAGTCTTACCCGCACTAAATCCTTACTTCTCACAGCGAACCCCTCTCAATGCCCAGAGCAGGGAAGAATCAAGCATGCAGATAACAAATATGTAGATGATGGGCAGATCTTCCTCCAACGTTGAGCTGGGGTGAGCATAAGCTCCACCGAAATCCAACCTAGCATAAGGGTTTCGCAAAAACCCTCAAAAACATGAGCCAAAAGCCTCCACACCTGAGGCAAAGCCTCCAAAGGCAGAATAGATACTAAAACCCAAATTCACATGATCAGGAATGTGTCTCCCCTCCTCTTTATATACTTTTTGTCCTTTACTTGTCCCCTTCTCTCTTTTTGCCACTTATCACTTTAGGTGACTTGTTCTTTAAGTTGGGTGACATAAAGTCACTTTAACCCCTTTTTATTCTTCTTTTTACCCCATGTCACTTTAAAATTCAAAGGTTGCCTCCTTGGTGACTTATTTAACCCAACCTTTCTTTGGGGTTATAGCCTACGGAAAGTCCCCTTAGACTAATACACCCTCCCTCTAATGAGGTCAAAAGGGAGGGGACATGACATTTTCATTGCTAATAATCAAATCTAGAGGCCTGATTTTTTAAACATTAGGATGTTATTTTTTCTAGTGGGATTTAATGTCATTTTCTTGTGTTTTTGGTGCCTTAGGTTTGAATTTTGAAGTTGTCCATTTCCATAGCAAATATGCCAAAGGCTTTGGACCCATTTTGGCAGTATGGGGAACCTGAAGATAGGACAAACCGGCAACAAATGAGTTGCAGCATAAGACGGGAGAGATTAGCAGGTTGAAATACCATTTGGCTAAAACCCTCGGGCATGATAATGGGATAACAAATGAGTTGCAGCATAAGACGGGAGAGATTAGCAGGTTGAAATACCATTTGGCTAAAACCCTCGGGCATGATAATGGGATTTGTCCTCAAGTTGGCCCAGGAGTTTATAAGAGTTGTGCATGATCAATTCATGCAAAGAATAGAAAGAAAGAAGAGGCAGCTGCAAACAAGGCCGAACGTATAGTTAGAAGTTCAGGGCTATATCTACCATTGAGGGTAGTGGGAGGGGATCCACGGATTCACCGATCGGGAGGTCCTCATCTTTTTTTGTTCCATGAACCAACGCTGGAGCACAACCTTCCATCATGTCAGTGATAAAAAAAAGGGAGAAAGCAAAAGAAGACAGGGTTATGGGAAGTGTCTTTTTTGGAGTGACTTACCTCTCAGCATCACCAAAAACAATCCATTTTGGCAGTTGATGTGTGATGCCATTGATGTTATGGGCCCAAGGTATAAAAGCACTACCTATGAGGAGTTGCGGGGGGCAAATCTTCAAGCAGAAAAGGAGGCCATCAACTCTGGATTGGCAGAGTTGAAGCAATTGTGAGAGGTATCTTGATGCACAATGATGTCTAATGGCTGGACAGATAGGAAGGGTAGGACCCTTCTCAATTTCTTGGTACATTGTCCTAGAGGTATCATGTTTATCAAATCAGTGGATGCATCAGCACGTGTAAAAGATGCATCATTGTTGTGTGAGTTAATGGATGGGTTCATCCAAGAGATTGGTTTGCATAATGTGGTGCAAATCATAACAAATAATGCAACTAATTATGTGGTTGTTGGTAGGATGCTTATGGAGAGGCACCACTCGTTGTGCTGGACTCCATGCAGTGCACATTGTATTGATTTGATGCTTGAGGATATGGGGAAAATTGCCTTCATCAAGGAGGCGATTGATCAGGCTAGGAGCATACCCAAGTTCATATATAACCATGCTTTCGTTCTTAGCCTCACGATGAGATGCACCAGAAATAGTGAGTTGCAGTGTCCTGCAATCACACGTTTTGCCACCAACTTCATTACTCTTCAATCTTTGCTTCAATGTCAATTTGAGTCGAAGCAAATGTTTCTTTGCGATGAGTGGCGTGAATGTACATATAGCAGGAGAGAGGATGGGAGAGTCATTGCTAGATTGGTGTACACATACTCCTTCTAGGAAGGAGTGGAAGAAGTGTGCTCAGTTACTGAAACTTTGGTAAAGGTTCTGAGATTGGTTGATAGTGATAAGCCCGCAATGGCCTATTTGTATGAGGCCATGGATAGGGCCAAAGAAACTATCTGAGCTTATTACATGGGCAAGGGTACCCCTGGGTTTAGTAGATAGATGATGTTACGGGATTTGATTAATGGTCGATGGACCAGGATGCTCCATCAACTCATTCATGCAGCAGCACTTTTCCTCAACCTTGCATTTTCCAACAAATGCAACTTTGATTTTGATGGCGAGGTCATGGAAGGGCTCCTTACTTGTCTTCAGAGGATGGTACTTAATGTCGAGATTCGCAACACAATTAATTGTGAGATAGAGATGTATCCAGATGGTAGTGGACTATTTGGTTTTGATGATGTTGTTCGTGAAAGGACGAGTTTGATGCCACGTAAGTCATTAGAATTTAGAACTTTAGATTTTTAAAATTCAATTATGTCTTTTATTTGAAAGTTTAATTATGTTTTCTTTATCTTCTATTTTCCATTGTAGTGAAATGTAAATTAGTTCTCTTTCTTTCTTATTTGTTGTAGATGTTTGGTGGCGAAACTATGGTGCAAGAGCGCCAAATTTATAGAAATTTTCCATCTGAATCATCAGTCAAACCTGTAGCGCTTCGAGATGTGAACACAAATGGAGTTTATTTGAAAAAATACACTCAAAGAAACGCAACAGGTTAGAACTTAGAACTTCAACAAAGCAATTACATTTATTGTGATTTATGACCCTAAAGACTCATTAAATTTTTTATGACCCTCTTACAGGTTGGAGTTCCCATGTCTCAATGACTTGGTGTATGCCCATTACAATCTCCAACTATGGATGAGGCAAATGGAGAGAACACCAAATGTGGATGCCATTTCCTTAGACAATATTGATGTATTGTCTAATTGGAGGGTGGAGTCTGAGGTGCCTATCATGGAGGCACCTGCATGGTTAGAGGAGGAACAACAACAAGAGGAGCAAGAGGAGGAGAAGAAGCAGCTTGAAGACATCATGGAGGGTGATGTGCTAGCATCAGCACCACCTTCTACACAAATTGATGCACCTAGTTCCACATGCATTAGTCACCGTCAGACATTTGGTGCAAGGCCAGGGCCTTCTACTATCAACAGCAGGCCTGGCAAACAACCGATGACCTTTTCCCGTAAAAGGGGGAGAGGGCATTGATATCAGATAGCTAGCTACTAGTTTTGTTTCTTTTGTCATTGTACATCTACGTCGTGATGATGAGATACATTTATATATGTGATGTCATTTTGAATTGGTTCTCCACTATTGAGTCCTTGATTGGACAGCTATTAGGGTTCAGGATTCAATATCGACTTTGATGCATCATTTTTTATTTGGTACCCACTGCATCATATATATCAGCGCTTTCTCCATATTTATGTGCCAATGTGTTTATCTTATGTTGTTGTTGCTTTATATGTTTAAAATTTTGAAAAAAAAATGAATATATTTTGAATTTTTTAATGTTTGTCGTGGTTTGTTGATTTTTGACAATTTTTTCGCCAATGTTTCCAAGAAGATGTTTTTCGGACCCTTGTCGATTTTTTGTCGATGCCAATGTTATCAACACTGGTATAACCATGTGAAATGACCCCCTCCGCCCTCTATTTATATGAGAGGTGAGAAAGACCAACAATCCAAAGTGGACCTAATGCACTATGAGCAATTTAACGTTATAAGGTAGGCCCACATGTGGAGCACGGTAACTTTAGGTGACACATGTCAAGCTCCAAGGCATGCATGTCCAACAAGAAAGGCTCCAAGGTTGAAAACTACTCAAGGAGGGTCCAACACTCCACCTTTCAAAGTAACCCTAAAAACCAACACTCCCTCTTTATGAGGAAAGTGTTTTCACCAACACTAGTCTGCTCCCTCTACAACTCAACCAAACTTGCCATCTGCAAATCTGAACTTGTTTGAAGTAAGCAGACTTGCTTCTTACTCTTGATTGACAAAGACATTTGCAATAGAATATGTATTGAATAATTGAATAATGAATTATGATTACATTGTTCTCGTGATAGTATACCTTTATAGGCATTCACTATTCATGAGAGTGAATAGGTGTGACCTATGACTCTTCATTGAATGATGATTAATTATTAGTTATTAGTTATTAATTATTAATTATTGACTATTATTATTGATAACATTTATTATGTTTGTAACATTTCCATCCCGTTAAAATTGCTTTGTCCTCAAAGCAAGGGTAATGAGGGGTATCGTCGACGAAAATTTTATGTTTCCCATGATGAATCCTCTTCTGGAAGGTTTTTCCATTTGATAAGATATTTTTTAATGGTTCTAGAACGTAACACATTTTCTTTTGTGGCAAGAATACCTTCTGGCTCTAAAATAATTCTTTCTTCGTTATTGAATTCAGGGATTTCTATTTGAACTAGTCGGTCTTGTCCCAACACCTTCTTGAGACATGATACTTGGAATATGTTATGGATGCAACAATTGTTTGGCAATTTCAATCCATAAGCTACATCGCTAATTTTTTTGTTAATTTGAAAAGGCCCATAGAATTTAGGAGCCAATTTGTTCTATCCTCGTTGCTTAAGGGATAATTGTTTGTAAGATTGGAGTCTTACAAACACCCAATCGCCTTCTTCGAACTCTCTTTCTGATCTATGTTTTTCTGTTAGTTGTTTTAGTCGATTATGGGTTGTTGCTAAGTTTTCTTTTAATATTTTGATGATTTTATGCTCTTCATCTAGTTGATTCCTAACTACTTGGGCTTTAGTGTCAATCAGCACAAACTCTTTCCATTTGGGAGGTTCATAACCATATAAGGCTTGTAAAGGAGTCATTTTAGTTGAAGTGTGATAGGTAGAATTATACCACCATTATCAATTGGGTTTAGCCTGAGTGGTTTGTGTTGAGGGGTGTTTTCCCCCCCACCCAGGTTCAATTCCCGCAAGTGACATGTTGAGCTCTTAAATGAGCAAAGCTATCGAAAAAGCCTCGGCTTTCTACAAAATCTGGTTTACCCCCGGGTACCATCCTCGAAATGAGGGGAAGTGCCTGGTGTGTTTCCCTAGGCTCTATTCCAAGTACAAAAAAAAAAATTATACCACCATTCGGCTAAATGTAACCATTAGGACCACTTATTCTACTTATTTGTCACAAAACAACAAAGGTAAGTTTCTAAGAATTTATTTACAATTTATGTCTGGCCATCTGTTTGCAGATGGTAGGCTGAGCTCATATTAAGGGATATTCCAGTTTGTTTGCAAATATCTCTCCAAAAATTTCCCTTAAATTTTGCATCCCTATTGTTGACAATGACCTTGGGAAAAACATACAATTTATAAAAAATTTTGAAAAGACATCGGCAATTTGTTTTGTTGAGTGTGTTTCCTTACTGCCATGAAATGTGCATATTCGATTACTCTGTCAACCATGACAAAAATCTTATCCTTTTCGTCAAACATGGGCAACCCTTCAATGAAGTCCATTGAGATTTCTTCCCATTTTTGGTTAGGAATGTGTAGAGGATGAAGTAACCCTGGAGTCATAACATTTTTATTTTTATTTCTTTGACATGTGTCACATTCGGCAACAAATTTTTGAATATCCTTATTCATCCCCTTCCAATAAAATGATTGTCATGCATTATAGTAGGTTTTGAAAAATCCTACATGTGTTGTTGCTAGGGAGCTATCTGACTCCTTTAAGACTTTCATTTTAAACTTCGAAGATGGAATTAGATAGATTTTGTCCTTATACCATAAGATGTTATTTCTTCATTCAAATTTTGGGTTTTGGTACAAATTGTTGATATTATTGAATAAGATTCAGAATCTTTGGCATATTCAACTCAGATTTCATCTAACCAATCAGGAATCACCATTGTTGTTGCATATGCTATTACATCATCATCTTTTCCTGATAGTACATCTGCAACTACATTGTCCTTCCCCTTTTTGTGTAATATTTCCATATCAAAGGTGGAAAGTTTTTCCATCCATTTTTGTTGTTCGGTGGACAATGTTTTCTGTTGTAATAGGTATTGAAGACTGTTGTGATCCGTACATATTGAGAATTTACTTCCTAAGAGATATTGTCGCCACTTAGCTAACGCATGTATAATGGTGACCATCTCTTTATCATATGTGGATTTTAAGCTTTCCCTTTTGTTGAGCTTTCGGCTCTCAAAAGCTATCAGATGGTCGATTTGCATTAACATTGCGCCTATTCCAAAACTTGAAGCATCACATTCTATCACAAAGGGTTTTGTAAAATCCGAGGTTGCTAACACAAGAGTGGATGACATAACCTTTTTCAATGCCTCAAAACATTCTTCCGCCCTGTTATTCCATTGGAAAGAATTTTTCTTTAATAGGTTTGATAGTGGTGTTGTCAAATGAGCTTAGTTCTTGATGAACCTTCGGTAATAACCAGTTAATCCTAGGAATCCTCTTACTTTTGATATTTTATTTGGTTTTGGTCATTCCATGATTTCTTTGATTTTAATGGGATCCACCTTGACTCCTTTCTTGGGTATGACATGGCCAAGGTATTCTACTTCTTCCTTACCAAAAGTACATTTTAATATTTTTACATAAAATTGATTTTCTTTTAGGAGAGAAAGTACCTATTCCAAATGCTTAAGATGCTCCTTCTATGTCTTACTGTAGATAAGAATATCATCAAAACTTCCTTAGGTACGATTGAAGAAGTTCATTCATAGTTGCTTGGAAGGTAGCAAGGGCATTGGTTAACCCAAATGGCGTCACATTGAATTTAAAGTGACCTTCATGAGTTTGAAAAGCAGTCTTCGCCGCATCTTCTAACCTTACTTGAATCTGATGGTACCCTAACGTCAGATCTAATTTTGGGAAATATTTTGGTCCATGGACTTCGTCCAACATCTCATCTATGAATGGAATAGGAAACTTGTTTTTTATAGTTATTTTGTTTAGSGCTTGATAGTCTATGCATAGTCTRAAAGATCCATCCCTTTTYTGAACCAACACTAYTGGGGCTGCATATGGGCTCYTACTTGTTGTAATAACCCCACACTTTAATAGGTCTTGAATTAGTCTTTCTATCTTTGTTTTATGGTGGTGAGGATATCAGTACAATTTGATATTAACCAATGTTGAGTTTRGTTTMACCTCAATTATATGTTCTATCTTTCTTTCTGGTGGCAACTTCATACRTAAGTCTTGGGAATACCTTGTCATATTTTTGGATTAAAGCTTTAATATATGGGTGTTGAGAGTGGACTACTTATGCTAATATCTCCATTTGATGGCACTGTGCAATGTAAACCAATGCTCCTTTTCGAATTAGTTTCTCCATTTGTCGTGAAGATATAATTTGGGTGGGGGGTGGTTGGAATCCATACAGCTTATATCTTCTTCCTCCCCATTTTAATTTAATAAATTGTTTCTGGTGATTTGCAAAATAGGTCCCCAAACTTTGTAGCCAATGAACTCCCAGGAAAATGTCTACTCTTCCCAAGGGCAATTTGTAGAAAACAGATTCCAATTCGTAGTCTTCTATTTGTAGCTTGACTTTGTGACACTTCTCGACTCCATCAATTCTTTTGCCATCTGCCACCATCACTCTTATATTTGCGGCTGGATATACAAATAGATTTAATCTTTTTGCAACATTTATATCTATGAAATCATGGGTGCTCCCTGTGTCTATAAGTACGGTGACATTCTCTTTTTTCACGTGTCGCTTTAAGTTTCAATATTCATGGTTGTGTTATTCTTGTTATTGCAGCAAGGGATATCTTGGGCATGGCCTCCTCGGGATCTATATTTGGAACATCATTTTTTACCTTACATTCTTCATCTAAGTCATTGTTATATGTGTCTGATTCCTTCTCTACTTCACAAGTATATAGTTTTTTATTGTTGCATTTGTGCCCTGGCGACCACTTGTCTCCACAATATCTACATGTGTTTACCCATTTCTTACCTGGGTCCTGGTGTCGCTTTTCATCTTTGGTACATATTTGTTAGACTTGTCCATAGAGTATTTATTTGATCTTTCATTTGAATATATGTTTGATCTTTTTGGACCTATGAATGATGGCATATTGAACTTGTTTTTTTTGTTCAATTAGTTTTGTCACATGTCTAGCATCCTCAACAATTTTAGGGTTAAATAGTTTTATTTCACTACGGATATAATCCTTCAACCCACAAATATACATTTTTAGCAATTGTTCATCTGTGAATCTACTTTGTCTTGTTGCCAGAACTTTCCATTTGTGTGTATAGTCATTTACGTTTCCTTTTTGTTTAAGATGCACAAATTTGTTATACGGGTCATCATTTTCTTCATTGTGGAACCTTTTTAATAAGGCGGTTGGGAAACTTTGCCAATGAAAGAAGCGAGCGTCACATTTTCTGGACCACCATAGAAACCAATCGTAAGTTTCCAAGTTGTTGGAGGCTGTCATTATTTTTTCTCGTTCACCCAATGTGGGATTTGATTCAAAGATACCCTCCATTTTGTTGAACCAGATGACGGCTCCTCAATGGTCCTTACCGTCATATTTCGATAATTCTTTTTTTAATTTTTGATAATCTCTATCTTGAAATCTTGAGTTATGCATAATGCCTGAAAAGCATTACTTCTAGTTCTTGAAGTCTTTGATCACTTGTATTTTGTGATTTTGGACTTAGTGGTGGTCTTTAGTAGGCTAAGGGTTCTGCAAATAATACATCTATCCATTCGATCAATTGCTCAATTCTTTCAATATGATCATTAAGTCTCTTCGTTGTTTCATCCTTATCATCACACCTCATTCGTAGTTGTTCTTCCCATCGATTATCAAAGAGTTCCATAAATCTATCAATTTTCTTCCCTTGTTCTATCAACATGTCAATTTTGTCATTCAACTCTTTTTGCCCTTTTTACATGTTGTCAATCTGATGCCTTATGTCGTTGACTTCATCTCTATATTGAGCTACATTTGCAAGTAAATCCTCGTTATTTTTCTTACTTGATTCCATAATTTTTTATAATTTTTTTTTCTTTTTGCATGGTCTACAATTTAATTAATTAGTAGGTTGGTTGTATCGTACGACTGTACGAACGTTATTGTACGGACATGGAGGTACTATTAACTGCGCACAGTTGTTGCAAATTCCATATAGTAGTGGTCGAATTGTGCTGGTAATATTTTTGGCGACGACTGCTGGGGGATAACGGTTGCTAGTACGTCCGACGGATGCAACTACTATGGTCGGCGGTTGTAGATGGCAGGGGAATACGGAGGATGGCGGGAGTACAGTGGACGGCAACAGATGTAGGACGACGACGACATAAGGACTATTGACTAAAGATGGCAGTTGTACCACTAGTCACTCTAATACCAATGAGGTAAGCAGACTTACTTCTTACTCTTGATTGACAGAGATATTTGCAACAGGATATGTATAGAATAATTGAATAATGAATTATGATTACATTGCTCTCATGGCAATATACCTTTATAGGCATTGACTAGGTGTGACCTATGACTCTTCATTGAATGTTGATTAGTTATTAATTATTGACTATATTATGATTACATTTATTATGTTTGTAACGTTGTTGTGGTCTCTAAATCAACCACTAGCTCCTAGAAAGGAACTATCACCCAACCATCACACTCCTCCATCAAAGGCATCATGCCTCACCTTCTCAAAACAACTAGAAGAATCACAAGTGGAAGAATCCAATGCATGATGATTAGCACATCTCCTCGTAGGTATACTCACCCCACTAAAGATTTGGGCACTCCTACATGGTCCCCTATGCATTCTATAATGTCTAGGTGAGCCATCTCAGCTACAAGCTTACTAGAGTAGAAGGTGAGGGAATATCCACCCCCAATCTCAACTTCTCCACACTTGGATCTAATTATAATCTATCCTCTAAATCAACTTCTAGAACAACAACCTCCTCACTTTCGTTAATCTCTAAAGGAGAAACCTATGAACTACAAGACCTCACATCCTTGTCAAACTCACCACATCCTTTCATTGTGTTCAAATGTAGATCTTGTAAGCTCTAGAAGTCTCACTATATCCAACAAAACAGGGTACTATCACCACATCACAAACCTCCAAAGACAATAACCAATTGTGAACCTAAAGGAACATAACCTTGGACCATCAAAAACCTGCCAAACTCCAACATCCTTCATATCCACTTCACAAGACAAAATCTTCAAACACCACATCATGAGTTGTTTAGGACATCCTGCAAAGATGATGACATATCCATACAAGACCAAGACAAATGGATCAGATCTATCAAAACCAAAACATAAAATCTGCACACATTTCAACTCATTGATCTTGAAATACAAAGCTCTTGGTGTAACCACCAGCTCACCTAGGCCCTACAACAAACTATAAACATGGGTATCTTTCCCTTGCACCTCAAAACCTCCATAGCAAGACCCTCAATGAGGTCAACTCCCTCTCTCCGAGAGAATCCTTTGATAACTGGAGCAAAAGTCTCATCAAGGTCAACTCCTTTTTAAAAGAATCCAACAACCCTATCTCGATACTCTTCAATACTCCCATCAATTGCAAGCTTAGAATCAATCATTGATTCCACAATAGGTTTTGGACCTATCTCCATGGCATCTTGCCATACATGCTTTGCATATGCCTCCTCAAGACCAGAAGGCTCACCTAGCTTCTTGCCGACATGTACAAGTGCCATAAGATCAACTAGCAACTTGTAAAGGCCAACATGATGCACACCTATTGTTGATGTTTTTGTAGCTTCGGGAGATATTTCCACAAGTGGCCTTAGTGTCGAGCATGTGGGAATCTTCCTTGGCACCACATTGGACTTTTCGTTTGGTGAAAACCCCCTTGGATTGGAACTTGGGGCTTCATGGGCTTGTTGATGGGCTTTGGAGGCTTGTGTTGGGGTTTCACACCCACATGTATGACTAAAGAATTATAATTTAATGTTGAGTTTAGTGGAGGGTTGGATTGGAACTTGGGGCTTCATAGGCTTGTTGATGGGCTTTGGGGGCTTGTGTTGGGGTTTCACACCCACGTGTATGACTAAAGAATTCTAATTTAATGTTGAGTTTAGTGGAGGGCTCCTTAGAGTAAGCTAAGGTCTTCTAAACTCACATTAGACTCCTATAAAAGGAGAGGAGAGATTGTGACAATCTCATTGTGACATTATGGAGTTAGCATAAGTGAGTGAGCACTTGTGCTAGGAGGCTTGGTGATTTCAGCAAGGGTAATTCTGCACTTTGGAAAATATGGCCTAGGGTTCTCCGACATTCTTTCTCTTTAGTTTTTCAACCTAGAAGGACAGTTGCACATGGGAGGAGAGGTCGCACGTGTGAACAGAAGGAGAGAGAAAGGTTGCACGTGTGAGGGAGTTGAGTAGTCTACACGTGTGGAAGAAACAGTCCATATAGTCGCACGTGTACGGAACAAGTTCGTACAGTCACACGTGTGACCAGAATAGTAAAGCCACATGTGTGGGAGAGTTCAAGTCGCACATGCGTATTTTCTGGGCAGTTTAGCAGGTCCGTATGACTGACATCAGCAGTCATACAGCTAACATCAACAGGCCGTACATCTAGTCTGCAGCAGATTTGTAAGTGAGAATTTTTCCATGTAAATTTGTTGATATTTTGTGGCTTTGAGAGGACTGGTTTTGTCCTCAAATTTGGTGATTTTGTGACGAATGAGAGGATTGATTTTTGCCCTCAGAAAATTTTGAATTTGAAGGTTTATAGAACAGAAATTTTGTGTCTCATGTGCATGGATAATTTCTCTCTAATGTTTATATTTCCGCTACTGTAATTTTCTGTCATAATTTCATTGTGCAATTATTCAATGATAACAACCCTAGGGTTTACTGTTTGGGTCATTTGGAAGTAATTTTCAAATCTGAAATTAGTTGCATAAAAAATTGGCATGGTATCAAAATTGGGCTTTGAAGAGAGAGAAGGGCCTTCTTGAGACACAAGCAGTTGCAGATTTGTTGTACAACATATTTGTTGTTGCAGATTTTTGTTTCTTGTTCTAGGCAAGTCACAATGGTGAACACAATGAAGATTGAGAATAGGTTGGAAGGGGCAACAATTTCCGGGCTTGGAAGGCCAGGATTCTCTTTCTCTTGGAGGAGAATGACCTCAAAGAGTATGTTGAGGGTGTCATTCCAAGTCTCATTGATCCACAAGAATTGACAGCTCATAAGAAGAAGGAAGTGAAGGCCAAGCAGGTATTGTTGGACTCCGTGAAGGATCATCTAATTCCTCACATCTTCGAGAAGAAGACAGCTAAAGAGATATATGATGCTTTGGTGGGTTTGTACCAAAGCAGGAATGCAGGACGAAAATTGATTTTGAAGCATCAGCTCCAAGCTATTGAGATGTCCAGTTCAGACACGGTTGTTAGCTACCTCATGAGGATCACCCAGATTCGTGATTAGCTTGCATCTATCGGTGAGGCAGTTGATGATGTTGAGTTGGTGAGCGTGGCATTGAGTGGTCTTCTTGGATCTTGGGAACCATTTGTGTAGGGGATCTATGCACGAGAGAAGTTGCCATATTTTGATAGACTATAGATTGATTGCATCCAGGAGGAAGCTCGATTAGAGTCCAGGAATGGCAAGAAAAAGGCAGCAGTGATGAGAACCAAGCCCTGGTTGCTCATACCAAGAAGGGCAAAAGAGGTGGTTCTCCAAAGAGAGAGGTATCTCCAGTGCCAAGGAGGAAGAAGGACCTTAGCAAGGTCAAGTGCTTCGCTTGTCAAGAGTTTGGTCATTATGCTTCACAATGTCCACATCGAAGGAGAAGGGGAAGGAAGCAGCAGGCATCAACAACAGAGGTTGATGAGGTTGCAAATAAATAGGCTTCAGAGGGAGTTCTTATTGGTCTCCTCCCTTTCTGGTAGAGTCTCCGGTGATGGGACTTGGTTGGTGGATAGTGGAGCCTCATGTCATATGACAAGAGCACGAGAGTTGTTCAAGAGTATCACAGAGACTGACTTGGATATGTGCGTGGAGCTTCGCATGGGGACCAAGCATGCAGTACTGGGAACTGGAACAGTACGATTCCAGTTGGAGCTAGGAGATGTATTGAGGGTGACGAATGTGTTATGGGTGCCAGAACTCGGGAGGAGTGTGCTCTCAATCTCCGCGATTGAGGAGAAGGGCTATGTTGTTTTGTCCCCAGGGTGCACAGGTGTTATTCATGCCCAGAGGATCTAGCCTGAAATCAACAGCGATTCTTGGAGTTAGAGAGAGCAACCTGTATAGGCTGAAGGGCCAACCTATGCAAGCTATGGCCAACAGTAGCAAAGTGACGGAGGTTAGGGAGCAAGTAGCTCCAAAGGTCGTACAGACTCAGAGGGAGCCTAACTTTAGAGGGAGTCAGCAGATTCTGAGGGAGTCCGACTTCAAAGGGAGTCAGTCAGATCAAAGGGAGAATTAGTCATTCAGAGGGAGTCTACCTTCAGGTTCAGATGGGAGAGAAGCATCATCCAAGACTGTTAGGAAGGTGTCATGGGTTGAGGAAGCCAGGCAAGAGGCTCAGAAGCAGGAGGCTTCTAGGAGCAGTGTGTCTTCCCAAGGGGAACCATGCCACACAACAGGACTTGCTTCAGTAACAGAGGGAGAAGTCAATCAAGAGGATTGGAGTGCAATTGTGGTAGCAGATCCAATGTAGGAGGTTGAGTTACTTCCAGTATGGGAGACAGAGATGCTTCCAAGTGATGGAGGATGGAATACCTCCCTTGCTAAGAGGGAGTGTTGATGTTTTTGTAGCTTCGGGAGGTATTCCCACAAGTGGCCTTAGTGTCGGGCATGTGGGAATCTTTGTTGGCACCACATTGGACTTTTCGTTTGGTGAAAACCCTCTTGGATTGGAGTTTGGGGCTTCATGGGCTTGTTGATGGGCTTTGGGGGCTTGTGTTGGGGTTTCACACCCACATGTGTGAATAAAGAATTCTAATTTAATGTTGAGTTTAGTGGAGGGCTCCTTAGAGTAAGCTAAGGGCTTCTAAACTCACATTAGACTCCTATAAAAGGAGAGGAGAGATTATTGTGACATTATGGAGTTAGCATAAGTGAGTGAGCACCTGTGCTAGGAGGCTTGGTGATTTCAGCAAGGGTAATTCTGCACTTTGGCAAATTTGGCCTAGGGTTCTTGGACATTCTTTCTCTTCAGTTTTTCAGCCTAGGACACTTGCACGTGGGAGGAGAGATTGCACATGTGAACAAGAGGAGGAGAAAAAAAGGTCGCACGTGTGAGGGAGTTGAGCAGTTCGCACATGTGGAAGAAGCAGTCCGTACATTCGCACATGTGGTACGGAATAGGTCCGTACAGTCACACGTGACCATAACAGTACAACCACACATGTGGGAGAGTTTGGGCCGCACGTGCGAATTTTCTAAGCAGTTTAGTAGGTTCGTACGGCGAACGTCAGCAGCCTTACGATTGACGTTAGCAGTGGTACGGTTGATGTTAGCAGTCGTACAGCTGACGACAACAGGTCGTACAGCTGGTCTGCAGCAGATTTGTAAGTGGGAATTTTTCCAGGTAAATTTGTTGATATTTTGTGGTTTTGAGAGGACTGGTTTTGTCCTCAGATTTGGTGATTTTGTGGTTGCTAAAAGGGCTGATTTTTGCCCTTAGAAAATTTTGAATTTGAAGGTTTACTGAACAGAAATTGTGTCTCGTGCACATGGATAATTTCTCTTTGATATTTATATTTCCGCTGCTGTAATTTTCTGTCATAATTTCAGTGTAAAATTATTCAGTGATAACAGACCTAGGGTTTACTATTTAGGTCACTCGGAAGTAATTTTCAGATCTGAAATTAGTTGCATAAAAAATTGACACCTATAGCCAAAGTCCTCAAACTCACTAGAATGCAATCACTAACAATACATTGTTGTCCTTCAAATGCAACTCTCAACAGAAGATCTCCCATACAAGAAACTGGAAGAAGATTTTTCTTCAAACCAAGAACAAACAAAACATCATTCAACTCAAGAACATCACCTGATGGCATCTATAAGGAAATGAAGCCCAATCTTTCACGGGATAAGAGGCATCACCACCCAACTCCACTCTCATACCTCATCCTCTTGCTCTCGAAACCTGTTAAAGAGTGTCCTGTCATAACCAGTGTAATCGAAACCAGCGGAATTGACCGATTTGACTGGCTTTGGCGTCGTACCGATCCGGTTAGGCATTTTAGACTAGTTAAGGTTGGTTCCGTAACAAACCGGTCAGTTCCATACCTGAATTGGCCGGTACGACGCGGCTAGGGACCACCAAAAATCACTTTTAAAAAAAACAATGAATTAAGTAAAGGGCAAGCAAAATACCTAACTCTAGGACCCTACTAAAGCTATTTAAAGAGGTCCCCCGTTACATTTCACAATTCATTTGAGCTATTTGGAATTCTTGAGTTGAGTTTCTTGGGCAGTTTGGGAGAGTTGTTTGAGGGTTGTTTTGAAGAAGTTCTTGGACAGATTTGGAAAACTGGTTAAAGGGTTGAGTTGGAGAGTTTTTGGGTTGATTTTCTTGGGCAGATTTGGAGTTGTTTCAAGGGATTATTTTTAAAATTTCTTGGTCTGTTTTTGGGTTGTTTTTGGAGGTGATTCAAGGGTTCATTTCCAGAATTTCATGGGGGGCTGTTATAGAGTTGTTTTTTCTGTTGTTAGGAGCTACTCTTCTTCTCTATATTTGGAAGGCTTGTGAAGGTATGTCAAGGCTGCTCTTCTTCGCTTCTCTTTAAAATTGTTGTTTTTTCCTAATAATTAATAATTCCTAGGGTTTTATTTGCATATTTTTGTTTGTTGGTGAAAAAATTGCCATGGCTCCTAAAGAAACGAGGGATCCAACATGGGTTCATTGCCATTTTGACTAAGAGGGGAAAAATTATGCAACTATTGTGGAAAGAAAGTTAAAGGGGGAGGTATCCATAGGATAAAACAACACTTAGCACATGCAAGAGGATAAGTAGAACCTTGCTCAAAAGTCTTTGAAGATCTAAAAGCGAAGATGCAAGGTTATATTGAATCCTTCCAAGCAAATAAAGCAAAGAACAAAAGATTAAAAAAGACATGGGGAGAAGTCAAATTGATAATGAGTATGACGATGAACCTAAAGATCAAATGCCTAGTTTTGAAGAATCCTCCAGTCTTCATGTTGGAGATAGAGATGAACATGTTTTTGGCCCTAGTTCATACGACTTTAAGAGGCCACGTAGAGGGCTTGACTCTTTCTTTATACCCCGCACCATCCCTGGTGCTCAGCCCACCCTTGATGCTAAATGGAAGAAGATGGATAAGGAGGTTGCTTGGGAATGCATTGTTAGATGGTGGTATGATGCAGACATACCTTTCAATGCTATTAATTCTGCATATTATCAACCCATGATGGACGTTGTAGCTTCATGTGCTCTGAGTTTCAAAGGCCCTAGTTTTCATTATATCAAGGGGGCACTTTTACAAAATGAGGTCCAAAGAATAGATGGATACCTCATAGAGTTCTAGCAGTCATGGAGTAAAATGGGGTGCATAATAATGGATAGACTGATGGAAGATCCTACACCATTCTCAATTTCTTAATTGCTTGCCCAAAAGGAACCATGTTTCTTAAATCTGTGGATGCATTTGATCAGGTGAAGGATGCACAATTATTGTTTTGTATTTTGGATGAAGTAGTTGTGGAGGTGGGGGTGGAGAATGATGCATGGGTCATCGGAGACAATGCCTCCAGTTACCCCCCCATGCCTAGGAGTAACTTGAGGAGAACATGTCTCATGGCCCGCAATGGAGAACATGGTCCCAACTTTCAACAAAACAAGACTTCTTTCAACAAAATAGCAATTTCACCATTTACATCGACAAAGTACCATAAAATTGCTGAAAATTACTTACTTTATCCAAGAAACGTCCATCCAAATCAGCAAAAGCATCCACAAAAGACCTTCTCCAAGCATAGTGCATAAGATAAGAGACCAAGAATGGCTGAAATAATGAAAAATGCCAGAAGTGTTGCCCCACAAAATGAGGAGTGATCATGAGAAATAAAAGGCTAGTGCTAGCCTTCTTATATGAGACTATCCTAGGATAATTTGTCCACATAACATAACATTCATTCATAAAAAGAGGGGCCGACCCATCATTTGTCCTTTACAAAATGCTAAATGCCAAAATACATCATAATGAGCCACACCTGTGAGACGTCAAGCCTTCCTAGGAAAGGAAGAGGCCTCCAAAGGCCACGTGGCACCAATCAAGAGTGAAGTGGGGGCAAATAATGTCTCTCCTTACCCAAGCTCATGCCAACCATCACCAGTACCCCAGGTGTCCACCAAATCCTAGCTCCATCAAACCTTAAAAGATGATGTCATCATCAAATGAGGGCCAATGTCTAGGATCCAAGTGTTGCATTCTAGCTGGAGAGGGATACATCTCGTCTCTACATGGTGTCTGGTTGTCTACTGTAGTTTGTTGCAACGTCCCTGATCCTGGTGAAAAATAAGCTCCGGGGCACTTTGCCCAGCCTATGGGCTTCCAACCCATCTGTGTGTCATCATGACTGCATCTGCTCAAACCAAACCCATTTGTCCATCATCCAAGGTTCCAAGGATGTGAGAGCTGATGTTTGAGGGTGGTGAGTCACTAAATGACCCATTGCATTGCATCACACGTGCCACGGTCCTGCAATAAAAGGCACAACGTCCTGGGTACAAGCCTAGGACATCCCTCAAAGAACCATGCCAGGACCATCCAAAACAAAGCAAAGTATAAGACAAGGTTAGCCAAGGTTCACAAGAAATATTATTCCTTAAAACATGTGAAGTAAGCTATAACTTAAGATATAAGCCATGTAAACAATTCACCTCAATATCCCCTTCAAGCATCACACCAGTCGAGGACCTCATGTGAGTTGGCAAGTTTAAGTATGGGAGGGCCTTCATCCAACCCTATTAGGTGTGCCAACCTAGAAAAGAAATAAAAGACCAAGGTAGAGGGATAGGTCCCAAGGGAAGCAGGAAAGAAAGAAACCCTTCAAGAGTAAGTGTGATAATGATATGTTTTTTGGGGTTTACTTCATGGCTTATGGTGTCATTAAATCCATTTCTAGCGCCTTTGTAGAGGGAGCGCTTACTTGCTTGAGATACCCTTTCCTCTATACGTTTTGTATTCTGAACCCCTTAATTTTCCTTTTGATACCCAATTATCATTTGCAAGTCCCCTTTAAAAGGTTTCAAGCTTCATTCCTTCATTTTTTATTGGGCTACAGTCCTTTATAATTTGGTGCATTCATTTGCATCCGGACAGGGGCAATTTCCATTAGAGAGGTAGAGCCCAAGCTGGCCTGAGGCCTTTATGGTGGCCTTTATCATTTAGCAATAACATATATGTATAGAGCAGTTGCATCAACCTCTGGGCCTTCAACCCCTTCTTCTCATGAGAGAATGGACCATGACCCATTACCGAAGTTTGGTACACTATGAGAGGTTCCAGGATGGAAAGTGTAAAGTATGGTGGGGGACGAAACGTTACCCTTGTGAGGACCCCCTAGTAGTACTCCTTTTCCTTGAGCAATGACAACACGAGACTAGGGCATATAGGTTGACCACCAAGGTGAAACAAGGCAACTAACACAATTTCCCAAGCTAGTGATCCATTATCCAACTTCAACCAAAGATCCTCATCCACATGCCAACAAATTAAGCACAATACTTTGCATGAAAGAAGGACTAACATACCTCATGGTGACGAATGCTTACCATCTCCCATACACTAGCTTCTTTGGATGTGATGAGCCTTGGTTGACCTGTAGCTATAAAGGAAAATGAGGGGGGATATTGGGTTGCCATCTATGGACATGTTGATCATCATCATGGTCGGAACTTGAAACCCTAAGAGGGGAACATAAGTGCTTCTTGCCCTCACAAAGTTTTATTTGTCCAAATTAGTGAAACATCCTTGCTAGGGTTTGAAGCCTAAATCCCTAAAGTGCTAGCACTTTAGGATTTTA